>CAJNOP010004328.1:0-10683 GCA_905250075.1 Rotaria sp. Silwood1 | reverse complement strand
CATATATACATGCATATCGGCAACGAATTTACTCACATGAATATTTTTTTCCCGATAACTATGGTTTGATGATTGAGTGCTTCAGTCTAAAAGACGATGTTATTTTCGCTCATAAAGCTTTCAGTCAATCTTTATGACACTAAAAAGTGAAACGCAATCCGCCTATTACAATGCTAAATTCTGATAAAAGGCACCACGTAAACAGTATCATCAAAAATTATCAGTGCTGTTTCATGAAGGGTTAAATTGTAGAACCTACAAAGTCTGACTATTATAAATTTTGTAATATATGGTTTGGAAGAAAAAAAAATAATTTATTTGAAACTATACAAAACGAACGAATATATCGAGTCTGTAATAAGTTTTAAAGTTATTTGCCATGCTCAAAAATATTGTGATTTTAAGAATAATTTGAATTTAGCATTGCTATTCATTCTGTTTGTGATATTCATCTACTATTATCATAATGAAAAAAATTCAATTATATTGTCAGTTAAATATTTCATTCACAATGTGTTGAAACGATACTAGTGTTTTATACAAGCTGACTTCGTCGTTCAGCAAGCTTCCAAGCACACCATTCTTGTTTCTTGACAAACTTTGATATATCCTGTTGAATTTTCCTTAAATCCAGAACTCAGTTACTTCATTTGTATGTTTATTCATGGAGAATACAGTTTGATTTCGACGTGATTGCGCGTGGATACGGCTGAATAAGGTACGCCAGTAATCGAGTGAAATTTATTTCTATGTATTCTCTTGGTTATTGGAATCTTCGAGCTACTTCGTTTAAGAGTATAATAGGAACGTCCCAAAACGAAACTTATCAATGATTTTGTGTTGACGTACGCATAGAATGTTTTCATGGTAGTTAGTATAGATGTTGATATTCGTGTCCTATTAATAAAACATCGAATTACAGTGTTCTGAATACAAAGTACCAACTTTCTTGCAAAAAAGCAGTATTCTATGTTTGAAAAATCAAAGTCTTGTTATTGTTGACTTTAAGGATGAGTAGTTTTAAAACTTCACTCTATGTTCATCAACTAACAATCATTCATAAACTTCGTTGAGACTTGTTCTTTTTATTCTCCTAGATAACAACTGAATATTTTTAGAAACGCTAGTACTATTTGCTTACCTTATCCATATGAAAAAAGAACTTCGAATGAATACCTATCAATAACAAAATATCAGGTCAGTTGCTTGAACCCTTACGATTATTTTGAATCTTTTATTCTAGCGCTACGTATCTATAGCAATTTTTTTTCTTTGTTGTCGTTTTTTTCTAAGCAATACATGAAGAGAAGAAGTGATGTCATTACAGTGCAATATTTAAATAGGAACAAAAATAAAGGGAAAAAGAAATCGCTTTTAATATCAGATGGAAACTTCTTTCATTTCACTTGAGTATTAAAAGTAACCTTTTGAAGGAAACTGAAAATTTCATCATATTTTACCTATAAAATGAATAAATGATTGATTAATTAGTTCACTTTCTAAGAAAGACGGTATTTCACAAATGAGTGTATTGTGTGACTCATTTTATGACTCATGTGGGGGAAACCAATCGTTCTGTCATTCACGTCGTTCTCCCTATCTTTATATTTTGTTTTTTTTTCACTTATTATTCTTAAAAAAAAGTCTATTCAATTTGTTCGAGGAAATCTACCATTGCCAATTGGCGAATACACTATAGCCAAACAAAAAGTTGGTTGGCTAATGTCCCACTAGTGATTTGCCAAATTGGCAAATTTACTAAGCGAAAAATAAATATTTATTAACACATTTCACACTAAAAATTCGCCAATTTGAATCAATTGACTTGTTACTCAATTGTAGTACTTGATATTGTTACCGATCAAGCTGAATTAGCTCAAGTGTATATGAGTATAACAATAAAAAAAAATTGTTTTGTCTATGTTCAACTTAGTCGAACATGTGCCTTGTGTTATTTCAGAATGCAAAGGATCGAACTGGGTGTGAGGTGGGTTTGGGTGTCATTGATTAAGAAAACAAAACCCGCACCACATTAAATATGACACTGTAATACTTAACGATTCTTTCATCAATTTAGTTGAGTCATAATTCTACGGATTACAATTGGCGAATTTCATGGGGAATTTCGCCAATGGCGAATATACTGTTGGCGAAATTCCAGATTGGCGAACTTACATAAAGCCATGATCCAAGTAATGAAATCGTTAATAAACGCCAATTAGCATGTCAATATGAAAATAATCAAAAGCACTCCTCATAGGCAAGTAGACTACTATTCGATTTTGAAGAGTGCTTTTCTTTTTGAATTATTGATGCTGGTCAATGTGGTCTTAAATAGTATTTAGAATACACATTCCTATGAACAACTATTTGTCTTTTTCCATTCTTTCCAGCTTATTTAATTTATTTGACTTAAATAGCTGCGAATCATCAAGATCAATGATTGGTAACGAGTGGGAAAGCATTCCACTCGATAATTTACAAGCATCTGTTCAAGATGAAGATGTCGAATTTTCTCATCGTCTACCATTTCTTTTATGTTCTATATAATGTCTATCAACACATGACATTGTACTCTCGAGAGAAATTCGTTCTGGTTCTTACGTCGATCTGATCATATACATCGCTGCATATGTTATCTGATATATAAAACAACACTTGCTTCATTATTGTTTCATACAGTACAACTTGTGCATCTCAGTGTGAAACTCGAAGATTAAAATAATTGTTTCTTGATTCAGCGGATAATGACGGGATCCATGTGTCATATAAAATTATCTAATCCCTGCACTTACTTATGCTGAATCTCATTCGTTCATCTGTATCAGTATTTCTCGAGCACAATAAACATATTCGCTCATCAACGAGAACGAATCTTCCTAAATTCAGTAGAAACGATAATAGTTGATACCATCAAGCATACATTCATATTACTATGTCAAATCAAAAGGAATGATAGCCTCATTGTCGTTTAAGTACTGTAATATGCTGATCACTTCCATATTATAATTTTTTTCCGAGAAAGTCATTTTATCAACTAATCTCATTAAGATGATGCTGTCGAAATTTTCGCACTTTACGAAGCAATTAAAAGTAATCTTGAAGAATTTAGGGCTTTGAAAGAAAGTGACAGATCTTTTTCCTTAGACCGAATACACGAATAACTTCCTACGACGAAAATTAGTGTTGACGTTGACATAGAGAGTGCTGTCCATCTGCGCTGTTGAAGTACAAAATAATTTTTAGCATTATTGAATTACATGTCGAACATTTCTAAAGGTACAAAATCTCTTTCTCATTGAAACTAAGATGAAGTACACAAGTTCATAATACGTAGTACTTCATGAAAATATTTTCTTATCAAATGATAGAAAGAAGGGTGAGGTGAAAAACTTCAAAAAGGAAGATGTAGAGAGAAAACTAGCGAGAGTGAGAACGTCCAATAGGATTAGTACCGAAACATTCTATTTGAATATATAGCTAAAAACAACGAACTATAAAAATAGCAAATACATGACTATCTTTTTCTTTTTCTTCAATCAATAAAGTAAATCTGGTCAGTATCTTTTTCGACTTTATTTCACGATTTTCACTGCATAGATACGTATCTGAATTGAACGAATGAATGTTAATGTTTTTGACAATGGCTATTGAGTGAAGAGTTTGAAGAAAGGAAATATACACATCCACATCCACATCCACTTCACACTCAAGTCTTCCTTATCAGATATTTCTCATATTCGATTATTGTTGGTGTTATTATTATAATATGTTTATTAAATTCATTTTATAACATAATTTTGTAACAGCAAAAACATCATTAATTGCCTGTGCTTTTAACAATCATCGCTTTCTCTTTTCTTCTTGTTATATGACATGTACGTTTAGGGTCACCAACGTGCTCTGCGATGTATGAACTCAAAACAAGACCAATACCACATCCCCATTCTGCTGATACTGTCTTTTTTTATTGAAATGTTGTTTGAGTTCAAAGTTAATTGCCTTTTTGATAATTGTTTCCGATTAAGAAAATATCCTTGTTGTAGGTCGTAATCTTTAAGTTAAATTTTTTTACTAAATGAATCAAATAAAAATTGCACTTTTCAAACTTTTAATGCTGAACTCTGCAAATAAGCATAATTATTTGATGTAAATATGATTGGACATAGTTATTGTATTCTTTGAAATTATCGAAATTTCATTGATTGTAAACGTCGAACTTCACTGATGATCATAACACATGGTAGCTTTAAACGAATAAATTTTAACCTGTATTGTTCTAGGTTTATATGATAAGGCGTCATCTTCTGTGTTCACACAAAAATGATTTGCTAGTTTTGCTTAATTGATTAATGTATTCGTTATAAACATCTGTTTGTTATCAATAAAATAACACTTAATTTTGTGGTTGCTGGAATAGTGTTAAATCTCCTTCTCCACATAGTCGTTGAAATATACGTTTTCAAATTCCATTTTATCGGCAATATCTTCTTAATAATCGCTCAAATGGTGGAATGTGGTAATCTTTGAAATGCATTGAACTTGAACTTTTTTTTGGGAAAGTTTACGTCTTCGTGTTGTTCATAAATAAACAAACGAAAAGCAATAAAATAAAAGTTACATTTTTGGCTTTATACATACATACGTATTTTTTTATATCTTATGTTATACAAAGATGAAATATATAAAACAAAGGTTGGGAAGTGGTGGAGGAACAGAATAAAAGTGAACTGGAATGTTAAGAGAAGATATCGATGTTTTCTTTCGATGTACAGAATGATACAAGGCATATGAAAGGAAACAAATACGAACAGTCAAAGGACAGGAAAGACAAAAAATATAAATAAATTATATATACACATTCAGTATTGATAACTAGAAATTGAATATATTTTAGTTCAGGCTACTAATTCAATATATATGTATATATATAATCCATGCTTCTTCGTTCAAACAAAAGTATAATGACATCTATTGGAACTTGTCATGTTAATGTATGCTTCTTTTATATTTGAAAATAAACATTTTTGTCCTGATTTATTATGTAATTCGAAAGACTTCTTTGTATCGAATATCAAATGTTTTGCGTTAGTTGAGTACTTCTATTGATACTCAATCATTAGTTTTGTGCGTGAGATTCATTTGATATCTATCATATCACTTTTTGTATTTTTTCTGTTGACGTAAAATATTTTCTTTTGAGTAGTCAATTAATGTGGATAAAGATTGTTTTCATTTAATGAGATGTTCAGAATCTCGAGTGAATGTAACACTGAATTGTTGCTGATCAGAGGCTAGCATCAAGGTAATAGCTTATTCTGACTTATCTAGTTGTCACCGAGTGATACGATGTAGAATAAAAGTGTATCGCACCAAGCTTTTTTCATAGTTCAGTTTCTCACTATACTTCTATCCACATAACGGCATTCTCACAGTGACACCATCTAACTTCCGTTTTAATTAGTTTTTCTCCTGTTGTTACTCCTTGAATCGTTTGTGATGATGTATTCCAGCTGTAAAGATACAACCCAACAAGAAACATTGCTGAGTTGACAATGTTGGATTTCCTTTTAAACTATTGACTCTTTGTTCAAATCTAGACTTATAAATTGCTGATATTGTCTATTTCTGACATCCAAGAACAAGAAAAGGGTCGCATTGTCTGACAGCAACAAAAAGAAACAAATTATTTTTCTCTCTTCACTATCTTTTTATGTTTCTGTACAATGCGCTACAACCTTAGTACTTTTAACATGCTAAATAATTCAATATGAACGACCAAAGCAATGTTGACGTTGTTTTTTTGTACTATAAAATATTCTATCTTTAGTTTGCACAATGAGTAAAGATGACAGTTTCGAAGAGCAACGAATAGTCGAACTGCATGCTATATTTTAATTTTTTCGAACGAATAGCAATGTGATATATATGTATGTAATTATAGTGAGTATGGAAATTATTAGAATTATTAGTAAAGTCTAAACTTCGATATTTATATCTTGAACGGTACGATAATCTCATTGTTCAGAAAATAAGTGGTAGCGTGAGTGTGGATTTGATTCAGGAGAAGATCTAGATCCATATCCATATCCACGTCTATGTACTTAATACGTAACGATGCTAAACTGATGATCAATAACCTTTCAGTATTGTGGAAGGTAGTTCAGAACAACTTGCAAATGTTGTCGACATCGGTCCGAACGATTCGTTACATTCCTGCAATAATAGTATCAGTGAAGTGTGGATTAAGTGGAGATGAGCTCGTTGTGTCGAAACCTTGATCTTCAAGTGACTCGCAAATTCTCAACAATATACTTTTGCTCAGATCTGTCAATCGATGATCCTTATTAATTGTTGTACTTCTTATTGAGTTATTCATTCTTTTTGTGATAAATGTTACTATGTACATATTATTTTGAAGCAGATGATTAATACATAAATGATTCATATTGAAGACGATGAAAGTATCAATAGTCTTGATTTTTTTATTGAATTCTACTTCGTGCTAGGGTTGCATTCGTGTGGCAGAATGAGGTGAGATGGAACGACAAAAAAGTCGTTCCACAAGACTCCGATTCTAATTACTAATTGAGTAATGAAAGACTTACTTTCAGCTTCAAACATTTTTTTCTGGTCGCTAGTTAGAATAACCAACTACTTGTTTGAGAAATTGAAAGTGAGTTCTAGCTAACAATTTAAAAAAGTTAAAAGCTAAGATAAACTGATAACTTTTGGATGTTAAGATAAAAACTAGCTTTCAAAAGTTTACTGATTAAGACGATAAAGTATCATCAGATGACTATACAAATATGCATCAGTAGAAACATCATGACAGTGACATACGTCGATCTGATCTTGCTTTTGACAACAGTTAGAAGTTACTTCTAACTTTACTATTGTGTGTCTGTATCTTGATTAGCTTTGGCTAAATTACCATTTCATAATGCAGATATGAAAGAGTCTGTTGACGCTGAAATAAGAATCCTTGTATTTGTTGCCATTTTTCTCATGTAGTTTATGCATGATTTGTAATCATCGTTACAGTAGAAAACTATGAAAGATTCAGACAAACAAAGAGTATGGGTATTACTTTTTATGAGAATATGTCGCTTAGTTGAAATCGTGAGATTGCCAACTGCCAGAACAGGAAATACACATCAGATTATGATAACGATCATTTTCTCGCAAGTAATTCATGTATATTGTGGTTAGGTTTCGTGATTTCGCTTAGATATCTCATACAAGTTTGCATAACGAGCAACTATTCATTTTTCAACGACACAAAACTAAAGGTTAGTTAAAATTTGTATGGAAATATTATTTTTGTTATCAATATAAGTGTTTAATAATCAGTAGAGTAGAAAATCATTAAAGTAGTGCTAGTCAAGAACCATTTAAAACTGATAGTCCGACTCATCATTATCAAAACTGTTGTCTCAAATAAGTCATTCTTTCTTAAAATAAAATGAATGGATTCAGTAAGAAAAATCTTCTTTACACTTTTTTTTATGATCAATACTCTTACTACAAACTAAAGTAGTACCCCTTATTATAAATCGTTATACTTAAGATGATGACCAACATGAAGGTATCGCAATCAGATTAAATCATCAAGATAAATTTTCATTTATATATCTCGAAGTTTTCGAGGATGAAAATAAATAAACACATCAACAATAATTCATACATTATATTTTTCTTAGATGATATGATTTATTGAATTAAAGCATGAAGATGAATATATTGTCTTATTTTCTTTCTTTTTTAGTTTTTATTAAATGTTTTTACTAGTCAATACTCGGTAAATAAAAATCACAACACTTTGATAGAGTCGGACAAGTTATAGGATTTTCATTTTAAAGTTTAGCATCGACATGAATAGCAATCATCGGATCTTCTTCAATATTAGATATTGTTACTTTTGTTCGTCCGTCACCTTGAACAGTAATGACTTTGCCTGTACATCGGCCTTGTTCAAGATTGCCTGAAATAACATCACAATATTGACCTTGTGGTAAACCTGTTTGTAACCATTGATCAAGACCATAGTCATCATTATTAATAGCAATAAAAGCTAATAAAAACAATTGAATTTTCATTTTAATCAAAGGAAAAAATTACAGAAATTAAATGAATATCTTTATGTTTTCGTCTTACCTTTATTACCACGTGAAAAAGCGATTTGATTATTACCATTATCCCACCAATTTTGAACTGGTTGAAATGCTGCAGTATTACGAAAACGGACCATATTATAAATTTGGCGCCAGCGATGTTCACATATCCATCCACCACCACAAGACAGATCACTAAATTTAAACCAAAAGAAAGAGAATAACTGACGATATTTAATTAATTCATAGATTGACTCACGCATTGATAACAACATCATTAGTATTTCCGTTACCATCTGATGGTGGACCTTGAAAATCGTTATTACGTTCGAAATAATAACTGGACATGATTACAGGATATCCTAGAAGAATACTAATGGTTTTATTTCGAAAAAGAAATAGATAAATACGCACCGTAAGGCCAAGCGAGCATAAATGCGGTGCCAATTTTGTAGAGACGGCTATCAAAGAACGTCAAAATTTCACCCCCAGCACCTATACATAAAGAAAGGAAAAAATTATTTTTTTTTTAATAAAAAAAATAGGTAAAACTATATTCATTTAACCATGGCCACGTTGATTATCGTGATTGTCAATCATAATTTGTGCATCACCATCGGGAATCATGCCCCAACCTATCGTAAGTATGTCAGAGTTTGATAACGTAATAGATCAATCCTACCAGTTCCAAAATTATTTAAATATTTAAGTTTTTGTCCGAATTTCTTTCGTACAACTTCGCTTAAGTATTTTCCGTAACGAAATTCAGATACACGACCTATCCACGTGTAATCTGTATTTTTAATTGGTTCACCACCAAGATCAATAACTTCAAAATAAATAAATGGTCGTTTATTTTGTCCAAATATACTAAAAACAAAACAAATAATATAAACAAAAATAGTAATCCTTCAATTTACTGTGATGGTAAATTATTTAATTTTCCAATCAATTTATTTAAATCATTTGGCCACATATGTTTAGCAGCATCGATACGAAAACCAGCAACACCGATTTCAATTAAACGATTCATATATTCAGCAATTTTGTTCACAACATAATCTTTTGATAGTAATAAATCAGGCATACCACTCAATTTACAATTTCTAACCTATATAGACAAGAAAACAACTACAGTTGAAAAACCAATCAACTGAAGTAATATTATTCCACCTGATCAGCATCATTATAATTTTCAATACTTCCACTGCCAGTTTTACATAATGAATCGGCAAAATCTATTACCGAAATCATGCTTTTGTTTATAATAAAAAACTAATTGCAGTAAGACTATCTTACCCCAAGCACTATACGGTACACTAGGATAATCTTTGACCCCGAATTAAATGATGACCCTGAAAATCAAATTTTATTTAATTATCTAAAACAGAAGTTATTTTCATTTTCTAACCAGCAGATCCTCTATTTCCAGCTGCTGCCATATGGTTAATTATAGCATCAACGTAGATACTGTTTGAAAAAAAACAATAGAACAATAAATCAATCGAAAAATTTCTTTTTTAGTGATCTTACTGAACGCCAGCATTATTACATCGATGAACCATATCAATAAATTCAGTTTCAGAACCACTTCTTGACTGCAATTTATAACTTACTGGTTGATAACGTTGCCACCATGGACGACCATCAACAAGTGAATGTTCATTAGGTGGTGAAACCTATTCAAAGAGAATTATTTTGCATAAAAATAAGATTTCTTCTGATAAGATTTACTTGAATGGCTGCATATCCATAAGGTCCAAGAAATCGTTCGCATTCATTGGCTATGTCTTTCCATTTCCATTCGAACAAATGAACAGCTGTATGACGATTCGGTGCTGTATTAGGATCTTTCGTTCCATGAGTATCAATTATCAAAAAGCATGCGAATATTGAAATCAAGAAACCGACTTGCATTTTCCTTCTCAAAAAACAAGAACTGGATGCAAATAATAAATATTTTTTTCTGGACCTTTTATAGTATCATTGCTAAATTGGTATTATTGATTTTAGAGAGATAGAAACAAATATCATAAATTTTAATGAATATAAAGAGAGTATTAGATTACAAAGGAACACAATTTTAAAAAATCGAAAGAGGTGAGTTTTTCGTTAAAAATAAAAATATAAGACAAGAACCATCTAGACTTACATGGCAGCGTATTCTTTTAAAGTACAGATGATGAATTAATTGTTTTTTTTTCGATATTTGATACAATAAAAAAATCCATCGAAGAAGAAACAGTTATTCATATTTTAAGAGAAGCATCGAAATTTTGTTCTTTATAATGATAAAATTCCGAAACTCATATGACAGAGATTAAAAAAATAATATGATCGTAAATATTGTATTTCATGGATTGTTACGAAACACTATATTGATAAAATTATTTGAAAAAGTTTCTGTTAACCTTTTCAATATTCACGAATTTCAAGGTCGACAACGCTCTTTCACTACAAAGCGTCCCAAAAACCTATATACACATTTATTTTTTTCGATTTCTTCTTTATACTTTGATGATTAGATCTCATATTATGAGCACACATACTAAAGTGGCGGAAAAAAGTT
>CAJNOP010004327.1:0-10697 GCA_905250075.1 Rotaria sp. Silwood1 | reverse complement strand
AGATCACCATTTGACAGGTTGAATACTTAAAACACAAAAATTTTCGCTAACACAAATCTTGACATCATTAATTTTTATTTCGTTTATTTTGATAATTAACAAATATATATTTTTTCATTAGCACATCAAAACTTTTATTCTATAGTTAATTGCTATATTCATTCTTTTTATATTGATATCATTATATTTGCAGTTTATGATGAACTATTTTAATGAAATAAAAGTTGGTGGCTTACGTGATATCAACGTTCATGTTGCTGAAACGATTTTTTGTATTAATATTTAGTTTGTCTGATGATGGTCTACATAGTAGGTCAAAAATTCATCTGTTCTATTCTAATGTGTTTTGTTTATTTTAATAAATAAAAGACACATATCTCTTCATTGCTGTATTAATTTTTTTATTCCATAATCCACTGGGATGTGTTGATGAAAAAATTATTCCAGCAAATTCTTTGGAAACAATAGCTAGGGAGCTTCAGAGAAGAAATGTTATTTTGACCACAAAACTTTTCATTTTCGATTGGAAGCGTTGACAAGCAATGAAAGATCTCCATCAATCACGTTCAATGAAACTACGCAGTCTGTCTGCATTTGACAAATATTTCCGAAATAATCGATCTTCATATGTAACTACTTCAATTATTTACATTCGTTCATCATTCCGGCATCCAAACAACCGTATATCAAACATTACTCTTATCTAACTCGATGTCTTCTGTTCGAAAACATCGTCCGTAGTTCTTTTCAATTGCTTTTCGATCAGTTTTTGATTCAGAGACGATACCAGCTCATAATAAACATATGATTTTATGGTTATCTTCAATCCGAATGCTTATTTTGTTAGTTTAATTTCTTAACTGCAGACTGTTGGATAGCAAAAAAAACATGGCATACAAAGTCATTGTTAGAAATTTCAATCAATGAATAGATCTGATGACACTTACGATAATTCAAGTGAACTCTGTTAGAATAATGTTTTTTTTTTATTAGAAGATAAACACGACAAATTGACAACATATCACAATGATACAACATCAAGCAAATATTAGCAAGTCGTTTTTTGTCTCAATGCTAATAAGATAAGAATTTATATAAATAATTAGATGCCCATTCACGATCCAACAATGTTCGTCATTAGACGAAAGCGGCGCTGCAACGACTTGAGCATGTTCAACCAAAGTTCCGGTAGCCCGATAAGAAAAAAGAACGGATAAAGAAGAATAACAAAAAAGTAACCAAATGGTACCCAATTGATTAAAATATCAACGAGATCTGGATGTGGTACAGGTGAAAAAAGTACAATCAGCATAAAAGTTACAATAGGGCCCCAGACCATAGTATGCAGGAAGCAAACAGACAAAATTTGCAAGGTCATGCGGCGATTCTTTTTCCAGATATGTCGTTGCTTCATACGTTGTTTTTGACGAATGACTCGCCAGAGTAGTATAATCGAAGTCAATATGGTTCCAACTACTGGAGAGAAGATATGAGCTAGTTGATCAAAGGCACTGACTTTGGCATCGAACACGTAGCATGGTCCACCACAAGTATACATGTTGTATTGGAAAATAGTTGTGCATGGGTAGAAGAATAGAACAATGACATAGAATACAGTAGGATAGATAAAACAAAAACCAATCGGAACATAATGTAATAGAATCATATGTGTAGTAAAAAAGTGATGATGAAAAACCAAGAGATATCGTTCGACTGAACCGTAAAAAACCAACATTAGAATCACCACATTGAGAACATAGTCTGCAAATATCCACAATTGACAAAGAAACTCTGATTGGTAGACATTACCATTGTAAAGTAATGACAACATGAATGGTATATCTGTGATGGTCTGAATAACAAGGAGATATCTTTCGAGAGATTATAGAAATCATATATTATATCTGTCACTCACTTGTAGAAAATTAGCGATGAGTAAAGTCAAAGTAATGCGATTGTTGACTTGTTGACGAAGTGGATGGTTCGTAGCAAATTGAACGAAAAGGTAAATTGTACAACTGAGCGATGGAATAAGAAAAATAAGGAGAATAGCGAACAGTTCTGGTTGTTGCATTCCTTCAGAATAATCCTTTGGTGTTGTGCTATTGTTGCTTGCCGCGAGAACTGAAATAATATTTCAAAACGAATTAGATACTTGAAATATGCTTGATTTAGAAGGGAGAACTTGCACATAAAGTAATCAACAGTTACCTATTCTATGCTGCTGTCCGTTTAATTTGTATGAAATAAAGCAACTCGTGATCGAAATTCAAAGAAAACAGATGAAAAAGCCAAATATTAATGGTTGTACAATGAAACTGAAAATAGAAATAAAGAAGATAAGTATAACTAAAGCAAGATTTCACTGACTGGATAGTGCGTGAAGGAATCATGTGATGAATACTCATACAAATGATGCTCACGCAGTTTCATATACTAATCAACGGATGTTGTGTGGATCGATCTTTAAAGTACGAAGATCGACAGTATTTATCCGATATGGATGCGTAGAAAGAGCAACATAGAATCATAGAAATTTAATTAAAAAGAAAGGATTAAAGATGCGCCTTAATAATCTATGAGAGAGAAAGAGAGACTATGACACATGGATGACTTGAGGTATAGATAAAGCGGAAGAGAAAGATGACAATTATCATCATGATAAAATTTTTTATGAGATATAAATTAAAATTTCAAACATCAGTATAATTAGCTTTTTTTTTAATGAAGATTAATGGATACGAAAGAATCGCCTACCTAATCAAGGTTTCACGCACCATCCATTCATGAAAAGAGAGCCATATTTTGAAAAAAACAAGAGATTTTGTTACCGATAAGTGCGTAGTATAGTCAGTTACGAACGCGCACAAAATAAAATTCGAACCATATGTTATCATTTGCATACAAAAGTGTATTTGATTTCTAACTTTTTTACGAGATGCTCTACGAGATAATGAAACAATTCTTTACAGCTCTACACTATTTAAGTGACTGATCCGCCTTTTGAATTACTGCGCTGAAAATTCTAAATAAATTCTGCTTTCCAGAAAATCGAATTAGAGAACACTCACAAGTTTTCAAATAATTATCAATTCTCAAACGATTTTATAATAACCGAGGATTTTTTTCACTCGTCGAAAGTAGAATATTTATTCGATTTTTTGAAGGTATTTTTGAACGGATTATGAAGCACTATTTAGTCACATAGGACCTTACCCAAAATTAATTTTTCCCTGGCAGCTACCTTGAATATGTCAGTCACATAAAAGTATAGCTAGCGTGCAAAACTCCATCGTAGAATGATAAAAATGATTGGTACATTTTTTTTGAGTGTCACAACAGATAGTAAATATATTTTTTTTGGTAACTATTTGAAATATTTATCATTATTTTCGTTTTTGCAATGTATGTTGTTTCTCATAGATAAACTCTGTATTTAAAAGTGATTGCTCTAAGAGACATTATTAGTATGAAAAAAGGTTTTTTTTAGTGAGCTCCTTGAAAGCTGAAATGTAGCACTCACATTTCTGTTGTAACTTCATTCTGCTAAGACAAATTCACAAAGTGAAAAATCTGTAAAATACAATATTTATTTTCCATTCATGATCGATTGTCAGAAAACTTTGCCTCTTCTATTTCTATATCTCGAGTGGAATTCTCCTATCATTTAATAAAGCTGTTGGGAATTTCGATTATTTAGTCTGAATCGCTAAGATCTGTAACGGGTAGAGTTGGACAAACAAATAGTTGGGGTGTGTGGTGTGGGTTGGGTATGGGTATGGGTGGGTGTGGGTGGGTGTGGGTGTGGGTGTGGGTCTTTTCTACCCAAAAACTCACATCCACATCCCACACTCACCTGCACCCACCCACACCCACCCACACCCCACACTCACACCCCACCCGCACCCACCCCTCACCCACCTACACCCACACCCTCTCAATCCCTCCATTGTGATGAGGACCGAATCTTCTGAACTACATGACAAGTATATTTCATATAACCATAATTGATTCTTATTCAGTGCTCATTATTGATCTTGAAAACTGTATTACGTTACTATGTACTCTGGGAGATACTTACTTTCAGTTGTATGCAGTTCTTAACATACTACATACATAGATGTATACCGATGCTAATATTAACTCGTTATGAAATGTATAGATAATGATCCGCTGCTGAGAATAAGTATATATCTATATTTTATGAGAATAGGAGTTTTTGAATGCTTTGCACGACATTGGAAGTCTAAATAGGATACAGTTGACAGCTCTGAACAGTTTTCTTATTAGTAGAGAGTTTGTTGACGAGAAAAAAGAGCCAGTCCACATTGGATAATATAGACTGAAGATATTGAATTTTTTGTATCGTTTAGTTATTCATCTCTAGAAAATAATATTTTACCTGCAATACGTTTCATCCATGGAGCTTCCATAGCATCAATATTGTTATTAATTAATTTCAAAACATTACCTAATACAGAATTCATGTGATTTGATGTAACATTTGTTATCTGTGGTCTAATAAAAAAAAAGAAAATTAAAAACTATAATCTTAAAACTAAGAATGAAAAAAAGAAAAATTTATACTCAGTTATTTGTTTAACTTTTTCTGGTCCCATTGACCACCAATATGATAAATAAGAACAAAGACATGGAAGAATAACTTCAACAACATAAGGAGCCTTTTCATATTTTACTCTTGATTCAGCATGTTCTTCGATATCTGCTATTAAATTTGTTAAACTAGGAATTGTTCTTGAAATCTTTGTCATAACATCTATTTAAAATAGAAATTAAATTATTTGATATTTGTAGTTTAAAATTTTTTTTGTTAACCATGAGCTTCTGGTGATAATGGTGAAACATTTGATGCATTTTTATTATTTTGTACTAAATTCAAGTTAAAAAAATGCTACAGGAAAACATGATGTAAATGAACTTAGACAATCACCAAGTAATGGAAGATGATGATTCAATTCTTCAATAATCCATTCTTTTGAAATACAAAAAAAAGAAAAATATCATTTATTATGAATTAAAGATTTCATAGATCGATAATTACCGATTGAAAAGTTGTGTTTCTTTTGTCCCAATAATCCATAAAGCATTTAGAATTTTATAACCAGCTAATCGAATGTCATTTTCTATGAAACAAAACATTAGTGAACTTATAATATAGTATATTTAAAAAACAACAAGTCTTTTCTACGAAAATTTCTGAATTATTTGATGAAAATATTTTTCATTTTACATCTGTTTGCAAATCAATTATTAGAAGTATTTCATAACTATGCACCTCATACTGATACTAAGATATGATCGGTAAGTCTATCTAATCAACATATCTTTCTCTATGAAATGAATATCCGTGTTATCAACTGTTAACTATAAGTATTTGCAATAGAACATAGAGAGACTTCCACCAAAACAAACACATTCTTACATATGTCTACAAGTGTTGTAAAACATTTTTTCCACTGGCAAGTTAATCACCTAAAGTGAGTTATCGTATATTGTTAGACTTTCATCCATACGACAAAGTATTGATAGAAGAATCAAATAAATGAACTTCAACTTTGAAAATTTGTCTATAAGTAGATCTTATCATCTGGAGAATATCCTAAAAATCTCAGTCAAAAACGATTGTCTCATTTGTGAGATGTTCAAGAAATGATTAGAACAAAATCGGGAGATTTTTTTTGAATATTGAATATTTCTAGAAGAAAGCAATAGATTTTTTATTGGAACTTTTAGAATATTCTTACGACGATGAGATATCCTCATACATAAAATTTCTTGGCAATACTCCGTTCTATAATACAAATTTAGCGAAACAATCATAATTCTGTGGAGAAGACATATGAAGCATGAATAAGGTTACCGATTAAGGAGAAGATGGCAAGGACTGTTCCTCCTCAAAAATATCGAACTATCTTGAGGGTGGGGTGTGCATCTCTTCCTCTCTTTATCCACACCCACACCCACGTCCCACACCCCGTCAAAGTGCTACGTCACTTGATATTTCCAAGGAAGCAATGAGTCATATAGTTTAGGATGGATCTCTTCATTTAAATACTTATATCATGTTACACATGAGTCAAATTTTCATGCCGAACACAAACAACGAAGAATATCAATTGCATATCGAGTACGAAAGTCGTTAAGAGAAAATGATCAAGAAAAAATATGTTGAACTGGATGACAGATTCAATCATCATAATGACCGTGGTTGTGTTTCATGTTGACAAGAAGTAGATGAACGTAGACGAATGAGACTAACAGTCGGATTTTAAAAAAGAATTATGGTATGATTTAGTATATTAAAAAATCTCCACTCGTTGTTGAATCCAGTGAAACATATTAACACACAAAAATTATGTGGAAGTTGTTGTTTTTCTACATACACGAGCTGAAGGTCAACGACTATTAGGTGATGATGTTATCTATCAACAAAACAACTCAAAGACGTATATGCATAGCGTTTCACTAGTATGAATTAAGAACAACTTGACTCAATTTATTGATGAAAATACACGACCACAGGATAATTCGAATCTCGACATTTCGGATTATCATGTGTGGAATTATATTAACCACGATATGTACTGAAATGAAATAAAAACAGGTATGACATGTGTGCCTAAAAATAGTTCCATTCGCAGCGTTGAAAATTGATCAAGTAGAATTCTATCGATTTCAAAAACAAGAGGTGCATATACTTAGGGGATACCAAAAGTTCTAGCTACAGCGTTTAAAGAATTTTTTCGGATAAGGAAATCTATTGAGAAATGAAAAACAAAATATCCGATATTGTAGAGCTTTTTGAGGTGTGTCGAATGGTATATAGTAAATCCTGTTTTCATTGGATTTTCAAGGACCTAGAGTCAATTTACTGATTGACGACTACAAACTTACATCCATACTCTACATTCTTAAACTAATCATTTGTTCTTATTTTTTTTAAATTTCAAACTAATTATTCATCTTGTAAATGTCATACCGAATACATCTACACCATAATTATTCTTTCCTAAATGATCAAGTAATGATGATCGTAGAGATAAAAGAACCATGTATATATAAGCTAGACTAGTTGTTCCACGTTGTAATGTTCCTTTTATATTACTATCATGTTTTTGTTCAAGATTTTGTACAGTTTGATTAAGATCTTCAGCAATATTATTAAATAATAGTAATAATGAAGCACGAACCATTTCTTGACTATTTTTCATTACTGAACTAAAAAAAATAAATGAAAATTTTTCGATCAAAACTTTTGATTGATGTCATATTTCACATATACATACCCAACATCAATAGCATGAACAAGTACTTTTAAACAACGAACAGTTATACTAACATCACTTCCAAATGCACTAAATCTTTGTCGAAATAACAACGCTAATTTACAAAATAAACTACAATTCATTTCTTCTTCTTCAACTGATGCATAATTAACACCAGTTTTTAATAATGGTGGTATAATAAAACAATTTCTATGTGCTTGAAAATATTTTTCAATAAGTGGTAGAACAACCTAGAGATTATTTATTTATTTTTCCAAAAAATTTTACTTTTTTGTTGTTAAACGATAAATTTCATGTAAAGAAAATTTAGAACTTTCTTTATAATTGCATTGTTATTGATGCACGTTCAACATGTTCAAATCATTTTTCTAATAAACTATATGCAAAACATTTATCATTTATTAATGTTGATGTTGAAGCAACACGTGAAGTTAAATTTGAAATTGTTGAATTTCTTTCATGAAAATTTCTAAATAAATTCATAAAAATATATTCATTTTTATTCTTTATATTTTACTTGATAACACGATAACCAAATGTATGAAGATATTGAACAAGATCTTGATAAAATTTTATATCTTTTTGTTTTTCTTTATCAGTTAATCATTCAAATGGAACAAGTCGACAATGAAGACCACCATCTAAATAATATGAAAAATATATGAAAGAAATTTAAATAGAATAATTTATCAATAGCAGCAAGACGATCTGTTAAGTGTTTTGGCCAAATTTCATGAGCGTTTCGAGTTAATACTGCAGATAATTCCTGAAACAGAAAAAAAAGAGATTCACAGTTATGTAGAACAGAAAGAATTAAAAATATGAATTTTTCTTTCGTCAAATTACGTGCAAAACCGAATAATCATAATAATAATATTCTGTAATCCGGCTTATTCCGCCTCTTTTCTGATATGCATGTGAAATATATGATATAGATAAAGAGTTCTGTATTCAACAATATATTAATAACAAAAAAAACAACAAGAAAAAAAAAGATCAAAAATGATCTTGACAAGAACATAGTCCATTTTTATGAAAATGATGAATGCGATTAGCATCCCGAATGATGATGTCACGTTGTCGAGCTTTAGCCACCAGTTTTGTATATTGATCTAAAAATTAAAGATATATATATACTAAAAAAAACGATCGAGATGAATAATTGTAACTTACGACAATCACCACAAATACGAAGATTATTGGCAATTTGAATAAAATCTGGAACAGGTCGTTGAATAAAATTAAAGGCTAAAGCCAATCTTTCACTATGACCACCTAAAGCTGATTCAATTGTTTCTTCTTCCTGTAGTTCACGAGTAACCCAGGAAGAATCGCACTTGTAACCAAGTTTTATCACTTCAGATGTCATTCGATTAACTTCAGCATGAATTTCGGCTAATTGAGGATGAAAATTATCATTAGCTGAAAATGCCTAGAAAACAAAACAAACTTTCTTCATTTTTTAATGTTTAATAGAAATACTTTACCACAATTTCACCACTTCCATCAGTCCATGATAATCCTGATTTGACTTTCTTTCTTAATTCTTTCATTTGATTAGATCGAAATTCTTTTGCTTGTTGATATTCACCAACAGATGAATATATGTTTGATACAAGGATTGTACCTGATGTAAGACCTTCTTTTTCATCAGGAAATAAAGATTTCATTCGATTATATATCTTTTCAGATAATTTTTTATTCCGATTATTACGTACACCAGATAATAAACACACTAAAATTATAGAAGATACATAAATACACAATACATCAATATAATATTATGAAAAAGACTTACTATACATGATAAAACTTGGTGAATTTGTCTTTTCATATTCATCTATCAACTTTTCTGCTTCATCAAATAAAAACAAACGACTTAAACAATCAGTCTTAAATATAATATAAAATAATTACAGCTAATATAATAAATAAAATATTAGAAAAACTAACCATAGCAGTTACGATTTTTTCTGTTTTGAAAGGAATTTCATTGAAGATATTTCGAGCTTCATCAAGAAGACCTGAATGAGAACATGCATTTAATACACAAATATGTGTAACTTCATTTTGCAATTCATTCGGCATTTTTCTATATAATTCAACAGCTTCAAGACCCATTCCATTAAGTCCAAATCCACTAACTTAAAACAAAAAAATAAATTATTCAATATTTAAAACAAACAAGAAATAAAAATAAATAAAATTACTCATTGCATTGTATATCATTATATCCTGATCGTGAACTGATTTAAATATATTTTGTGCCATTTCAATAGAACCACATTTACTCTATATGACAAAACAAACAACTAGTTAATTAAATCGACTAGTCAATGATAATCAACCATCAATACTTACCCACATATTAATCAATGAGGTTTGTATTTGTTTCAGATTTTGAATATGCAAAGGAATTTGATCAATAATGTACTGACATTGTCGAATCATACCAATTTTTGAACATGTACCAATAAGTATATTACATGTATGTTCATTCAGAACAACACCTTCTTGTTTCATTTCTTCCAAAATTTTAAAGCATTTCCATGGTTTACTATTGATGTTGTAACCATTCATTAGAGCACCATAACTAATAATATTTTTCTTCTTGATTGAATCAAATATACGTTCAGCACTTTGAACATCACCAAATTTCATTAACATATCCATTGCTGCATTTAATACAATATTATTATTTCGATAATTATTAGGCATCTCATCAAGAAGTTTTTTTCCAATTTTCATTGCTTGATCATTAGCGAGTTTAGCACATGCATTAAAAACAATTACATAAGTTACATCATCTAATTTTAAATCGATCTTTTCAAATAAATCCAAAGCTTTTTCAGACATTTCATTTCCAACATAACCTAAATTAAATCAAACAATATTCGAAAAACTATGTGATAAATAGGTCAAGAAAAGTGAGCTCCAAACTCCGTAAACTCCAAATTTGGAGCTCACTTACGCATCCACATTTTACTCATTGACCTCAGCTGAGGTTATAAAGTTCAGGGTCAAAAAAATGAGCTCCGAACTGTGTAAATTTCAAATTAGGATCTCACCAAAGGAACCAACTGTGATGCTAGAGGCATGAGCTGGGATGCTAGTAGCATCACCTGGGATGCTGGTAGCATCACCTAGGATGCCAGTAACATCACGTGGGATGCTACTAGCATCACGTAGGATGCTACCCGCATCACGTGGAATGCTACTAGCATCACGTGGAATGCTACTAGCATCACGTGGGATGTTACTAGCATCACGTGCGATGCTACTAGCATCAAGTGGGATGCTCCGGTCACCACGTCCGACGCTCGTAGCATCACCTGGGATGCTAGTAGCATCACCTGGGATACCCGTAGCATCACCTGGGATGCTCGTAGC
>CAJNOP010004326.1:0-10699 GCA_905250075.1 Rotaria sp. Silwood1 | reverse complement strand
GTGGGTGGGTGGGTTGATGTGTGGGTGTGGGTGTAGGTGTGGGGTATTAATGAGGAAAAGACATTCACCCACACCCAACACTCACGACCACGCCCACACCCACACCCACACCCACCCACACTCACACCCACACCCACGCCCACACCCACACCCACACCTCACACCCACACCCACACCTCACACCCACACCCACACCCACACCCACACACCTACACCCACATCCTATTCGTAAATAGAGAGTATGAAAAATTAGCTACTTTAGTGAACAAATATTTGATAATAAAGCTGTTCTGGTGTACTTTAAGCTTAATTTTCTATATAACAGATCATATACGTTAAGAAATTAGCTGCGAAGCACTTTAACAAAACATCTTTAAAAAAATATATTTGTGAACTCTATTTTCAATAAGACATAGAGCTCAAACAACGATAGATCTTTCACATCACATGTATAGTATAAATGGTAAAAAAATTACCTGTTCTTAATATTTGAATAAGGCTATATAAGCAAAAAAGAAGTCGGGGTATCTTATGGCGGAGCACGCTCATATGGATATCGCCGCCACAGTGTGGTTCCTTAGATTTTTGTTGAGTGTCAATGTGAGGGTATCAATTTGATTAGATGTATTTGTGACAATAAATGTTCATCCGGGCCCGCATACAATTGTGCACAATGAGATTGACGCTAATATCAACGTACACACACCTACCAAAACTTGTAGAACATTGGATACTAGCTGTGTTGAAGACTGTAAATCGGAATAAAACATGGAAAGAGCCGAATATACAGTCGAAGGCCAAGCGAGTCACACGGACGAACGTTACTTGTTTTTTATTGAAAAATAATCTTTTTTTCATTTTTTGACTTCCTGGGCAGGATAGAAAAATCGCTCAGTCGAATTTTTCAAAACTAGCTTGCAGAAAGTGCTCCCGATGGTGAACTCGCTAGCTATTGAGGCGAAAAAGTGGCCTTAGCGCCACTCGTCCTTTTATGTTTATTAACATTATTTTCGGTTGAACATACGATGTAACTACAAGAAGAAATTACATATGAAAGAAATAATTAACCTCTATAGTTGGAAGGTGATTCGTCCAGCACAGTATGGCATGTGCTTGAAATTACATCTCATAATATTTTGCATGGTGCAGAGCCACGCTTTTGTGTTATATCTTCATGAATGTTATATGGTTGATTTTGTGCGAACAAAAACTTAATAAATTTTTCTCTCATATCAAGCACATTTATCATTTGACGACCAACTTCATCACGTGACCCTTCTTTCAAACTTTCATTCCTTATTGATCCCATAAAATGGACACCAAGATTGAAGTAGCCTTCTAATTGAGTTTCTCGTACCTCTTTATCTTCAAAAAATTGTTTTACCAATTGCTTCATGTTAGCCTCACCTAGTTCTTCACAATGTGTGATAATCAATGCAAAATGTTTGCTTAACTGAGGATATTTTCTTTTGAAGTACTGCATCGTTTGCAGATCTTGCGCATTGATGCCCTGTGTACCCAATGTGAATACAAATGCGAAAACATGAATTTGTGTAATATCATTGTAAATGCATTTATCAATATAAGCTGAGATATCTTCATTTGATAATGGTGCATCATCATCTGTTCCAGCATCTGGAGAATTTGTCGTGTTTTGGCGCTGTGTTTGTTGTTTTCCTCCATTTTTAGCAGCAGCAGCTTTCGCAGTTACTCTATCATAAAATCCTGGTGTATCAATAATGTTGATATTGTGAACCTGATTTTCATGCTGAAGATATGCAGCTATACATTTAATACTAACTTCTTTTGTATGTGATTTCAGTGTGAATGGTTCAGAAATATGCATTGGATTTTCTATCACGTTACGCATTGTTGTTTTACCTGTACGGGTACGACCAATTAGCACAACTGTTCTTGGCACACATGTTAAAAACTTGTATTTGTTTGCTTCTTCATCTGTTGCTTTCATATCTGCTACGATTTCATCGTACGGTGTTCTTTTTGGAATTTGACTTCTAAAGCTTCTTCCTATGGCATTAAAAACATTATTCTTTTTTCGATCATGCTTTGAGAGAGCAGTTATACTCACCCGTTGGTTTAGGATCAATATTTGGTGGCTGTTGATTTTCATTCACCACTGCAGCAGCGGAACCTGCAAGATTGGAACAATTATTTACCATTCTTGATAGATACTGGAAGTGCACACTTGAATTTACCTGTTGTCTCAGATACGTCAGCAGGAGTATTTCCTGGTTGTTGAGCGGACATTGAAGTACAATTCTAATAATATTTTTATTTTACTGCAAGAAATATACGATATTGTTAATGAAATCTGAAAAACATCAAGCAAATCGCTGTTCCCCAGTATCTGTAACAAAAAACAACATTACCACCCTAAAGAGTCGAGTGCGCAGCAGTCTCAGCAGCGCATAATCAAAATTGAAAAATGAGAAAGAGAATTTAAATGACGCGACGAAAGTTCAATCTAGTAACAACACGTAAAAAAGACATTTACGCCACTGTATACAACGCTGAGTAATTCACGTAGATCTTTTCGTGCCAATTTCGGTTTAACGAAACGATATCCACTATAATCGGAAAACAGTTTGATATGCGGGCCTTACGAAAATCTCCTGTGCAGTAAAACCTGACGATCGATGGCTGCTTTGCTGGATCCTGGTACGATCGATCAAGATTAACGTTCTCAACTTTCTTCCTTAGGCACTGTTATATCGATCTTTTGTGTAACTACTGTAACGAAAAGCTACGTTTCTAATGTCATTCCTCAAGTGAACTGTGACGGAGCAGCCAGCTTTACCATACCTACATTCTCCAACAAATTTTCTTTTCTTTTTACAACAGCTCCTTGCTTTGTGCTTCCGTTTTCACTGTGTTATATATTATTTCATAAACGCCTACTTGTTTTTTTTTTCCAAATAAGATAAACGATAACCTTTAAATCAACACAAAGAAATGACATCCATTTGATATTTTATTGCAGTCATTGTATACAATGCATGCATTACGGTGTCTGTGTTTTTTCACACACTTATTATTCATCCGCCTGACTAAGATGATCGGTTTGGAACCCGTCGCGGAAGTGGCTTCTTCCGAAATAGTCACTTACTCAGCTAAGGAGTAGCTACGGGTAACGGAATGGGGCGTAGAAAATGCCTTGCGATACGATTCACCGCTTTATTAGGGCTTCTTCGCATCGCAATCGTTATTGGCAAATGGAGAGGCATGTGAGCCTATGCCTGTGCCTTACGACATTATGCTTATTCGGCTGTGCTCTTCCTCCAAATGCCCCGTTCTCTCTGAGCACAGGTCTTTAAATAGTGTGCAGTACAGCTCGAGCAAATCACGTAATCAAGAACATAAAGAAATAGAAATATCACGAACAATTGGTCAAGCATTTGCAGATGACAGATGAGGCCGAGAGAATAGCGAATGTATAATACGCATGAGAGAATGTTCATAGTCAAATACATCATACTACCGTAGTATCCGAAGAGTGAGCGGTCTCAGTCGCATAACCTCACACAAAAAGCAAAGGCACTCGTACAGCTGTAAGCCAGCAGTGCCATTATCGATACACTACGTTCTCTTCAACCTTACACAACTCCTTGGGGGATTTTTATGAATCATTTCGAGTTTTGTTACTGTGAAAGCAAAAAAAAAAGCAGAATATATATCAGCGGAAAAGAGAATAGAACATCGTTTAATACTCAGAAATTGTATTAAACATTGACACTGCAAGCTCAGATTTCTCAACATAACTTCACCCCTTTTGTGCACAAGGGAACATACCATTTGCAATTATTTTGAACTTCGCTTTCCTTCTTCATTTCATTTTTTTTCTTTCTTCATCGGTTGCTTTAATTCGTTGCTCGTATTCGTCACGCCACCGCACATAATTGGAGTACACGGTCATATATTGCGACTATCTCTATTATCGTAACAACATTGCTCTCACATCGAGTCAACATACGTTGACTTTTTCTCAGCATCCCTTATTCTTGGTACTTTTCGCCGAGTATGGTATGGCACAGTGATATGCTGTTAGTCGTTGAATAGAATTCTCCGACAGAATTTAATCGTCGAGTACTTTCAAAAAAACACCTTCTCTACTCCTCGAAAGTTCTAGAAACTTAAGGAGTGTCCTAGAAATGTCCTTCCGTTGCCCCGTGGTCTTTGGTCTTTCCTTCTCCCTGTGTTGAAGGCGAGAGTGGACCGTGCGCTCGACCGATGTTCGTTTGACCCCGTCACAGACATGACAGACACAAAGAGAAATGTCTCTCATGTCTGCTCTCTAAAAAAAAAGGTGCCATACGGAACCATTTAAGGTTTTAGCCAAGGTCTAGAACATTTTAAGCTTCTAGATTTGGGTAGCATTTTCAGAACCTTTTTCAAGGTTCTAGCCAAAAAGTCTAAAACCCTTTAAGGTTCCGCATTTATGTCTGAAACCATTTTACGTTCTAGACTTTTTCGCTTGAACTTAAAATGGTTCTGAAAATGGTACCGAAAAAAGGTTCCGTATGACACCTTTTTTCTTACAGAGTGCCGGATGCCAGGGGTCCAAGTTTCTAGCTATGAGCCATGTCCAACAGCAAAAATGTATGCAATTCTACTCGCCCCTCTACAACAATACCCCCCCCCCCCCCCCCCCCCCCTACCCCCCCCCCCCCCCCCCTCCACAATTATGCTACTACCGAGATTGTGAGCCATAGAGAACGAGTGCATAGCATACTTGCTCATGAAGCTGTCATAATTGTAGCATAAGTGTAGTGGGAGGATATCATAATTGTAGCCGTAGGGACCTTAATTGTAGAGATTTAGCATAGCTCTAAAGGAATTCCGAATATTCTCAGACACATAGTGTCCCATGTAGGTTGGGCAATTCCTTTACAATTATGCAAATCCTCTACAAATATCTCTCCTTCCTCAACAATTATGCCCTCTTTGACAACAATTATGTAACCATTATGACGGCTTGCTATAAAATTATGTTACTGTCGGGATTCTGATCCAAAGAAAACAAGCGGGAAGCACAATTCTAGAGGAAGGCGTCATAATTGCATCACAACTATAGTGGTAGCATATCATAAATATAGAAGTAGGGACCATAATTATGAAGATTTAGCATAATTATATAGCAATTCCGAATATTCTCAGACATATAGTATTACATGTAGGTTGGAGAATTCGTCTACAATTATGACTTCTCTCTCGACAATTGTGCAACCCCAATCGTACTCTGTGTCACAGAATCCGCCGAATAGCATATTTGTACAGGAACTGGTCATAATTGCAGCCAAATTCTAGTCAAAGCGGCGATAAAGCTCGAGGGATTGGTGATAAATGTAGAGAAATTCTCCCACCGACAGGCGATACAATATGTGTAAGAATAATCAGAATTCCTCTCGAATTAAGCAAAATCGCTAGAAGTATAGCCGGTACGTCTACAATTATGAAATGCTACTAACACAATTATGTTACAATTACGACACCTTCCTCTACAATTGCACAACCAACTCCTACCCTGCGGCTCCGAATCCCGCTAGTAGCATAATTTTAGACGAAGAGGTCATAATGGCAGCATGATTGTAATCGGAGAGGACACAATTATATGCGTACGGGTCATAATTCTAGATGATTAACATAATTCTATGAGTATTCTCTAACTTACAGCGATCACTATGTCAAAGAATATTACCCAAACTTCTCAACAATTATCCTAGATGTCTACAATTACGGTCCTTACTTCTACAATTACGGTCCTTACTTCTACAATTAGGATATCCTACCTCTACAATTAGGATATCCTACCACTACAATTCCTCTACAATTATGACCCCTTCCCCTCTAATTGTGCTACTCGCTGGTTCCCTGTGACCCACAGTCCCGCTCGCACCATACCTTTAGAAGAACGGGTCATTATGCCGCCATCATTCTAGTCAAAGCGGGAGCAATTGTAGAGGGAGCGATCATAATTGCAGAAGATTCCCATGAATGTAGAGGAAAATGCCAATCTGCAAGGGACATACTTTGTCTGAGAAGATTCGAAATTCTTGTACAATTGTGCTAAATCTTGTTAATTATGGTTCTTACCTCTTGAATTTTGATATGCTACTTCGAGACATATGCTACATATATCACGCCTTCCTCCATAATTATGCTACACACTCTTTCTCGCAGGTTCAGAATCCCGTTATTAGCATAATTCTAGAGAAAGATGTCGTAATTGCAACATAATTGTAGTCAAAGTGGGCATAAGTGTAGATGGAGGCGTCATATCTGTAGAGCATTAGCATGATTCAAGAGGAATTCTCGAACCTACAGTGGACAGTATATCTCTGATAATATTCGAATTCCCCTACAATTATGCTAAATCTCTACAATTATCGCCCTACCACTACAATAATGCTGCAATGATGACCCCTTCCTCTACAATTATGCTACCCACTCGTTCGCTCTCGCTCAGAATCCTGCTAGGAGCATAATTTTAGAGTAAGGGTTCATAATGGTAGGATATTAGTGGTCGAAGAGGCATAATTGTAGAGGAACGGGTCATAATTGTAGAGGATTAGCATGATTGTAGAGGAATTCTGGAACCTACAGGGACACTGTGTGTCTGAGAATATTCGGAAACCCTCTACAACTATGCTACATCTTGACACTTATTTTCATTTGCTCTAGAGTCATGATACGCTAATACTAGAATTGTGCTACTTACATAACGCCTTCATCTACAATTGTGCTACCCACTTGTCCTCTGAGTCTAAGTATCCCGCTATTAGCATATTTGTATAGCAAGGGGTCATTATCATAGCATTATTTTAGTCGAAGGGGCATAAGTATAGCGGAAGGGGTCGTAATTATAGCGGATTCGCATGATTGTAGAGGAAATCTCCAACCTAAAAGGGATAGTATTTGTCTGAGAATATTCGGAATTCCCGTACAATTAAGCAGAAAGTCTTCAAGCGTTGTCAGTATTACTAGGATTATGAAATGCTACTACTACACTTATCCTACAATTATGATCGCCTTCCTCTACAGTTATGGTGCCGGTGGGATTGTGAGCCACAGAGAACGAGTGGGTTCGAGAACTATTGAGGAAAGGGTCATAATTCTAGAGATGTGGCTGAATTCTTGGATTCAGCAAACAACTAGAATCCAACAGGAACTCAGAATCCAAATTCTCATATACCGCGATAAAAGCATCCAAAAGAATACAAGTTTCCAAGAATCCAAGAATCCAGGAATCCATGAATCCAAGAATGCAGGAATCCAGGAATCCAGGAATCCAAGGATCCAAGGATCGATGAATCCAATAATCCAGGAATCCAAGAATCAAGTAAAAACATTGAAATGAGCTGGCTGGGCCCTAGGAGCGACCAAATACAAAATGGGTTGTATTTTATAAAGGTTTGATCGAAAGATTGTCGCGGGCGGGGAATTCAACGATGGTATCCGTTTTCAAAAATATTGCCGTCCATGTTCAGGTGGGACCTATTTCAGTATTTTTGAAAGTGACAACCATCATCGGATTCCCCGACCCCGAAAACCTTCCGATCAGATCTTTATCAAATAAAGCCCGTTTCGCATTTGGTCGCTCCTAAGGCACAGGAAATCCACTTCAATATTCGGATTGGCAGACCCCGCTAAACCTTTGGAAGAAAGCTCAGATGCAGGAATTTGAAGTTCAACCAAGTCCAAATCCAGCCAAGTCGAACCATGTCCGACGAAGTTCATGTACTTGAACTTGGAATCCGTGGATCCCTACAGACAATATGACCAATTCGTACAAATTCTAACCAATCCCAATCCCAATCGGAACGAATCCCAATCCTTTCGGATTGGCTGGGGTTGGTTTTGGTGAATCCGTAGTTCACAGACACCGCATCATGTTGTGCACCTTTTGGCTCCTATTCAGCAGCATCCACAAGCAGTTACTCCTCAGGTCAGACATATCACCCACCAAGATACAGGTGTTGCCACCTGGTCAGACGTTTCAGGCACCCACATACAGGTGCTACCCCCTGGTCACACGTCTCGCCAACCCAGATGCAGGTGCTGCTCCGTGGTCATACGTTTCACCCACCCTCATGTAGGTGCTGCCTCCCTGGTCACACTTTTCACCCACCCTCATGCAGGTGCTGCCCTGGTAGGACTGTAACAGTTCCATATCAGTTCAGTTGACAGGAACAGATCGACCACTACCAGTTCCTAGAAATTGAACTAGTCAGGAGTTTTGCAATTTTTGCAACTTTTGGAAGTATTCGAACTTTTAGAACTTTTGAAATTTTTGGAAGTTTCGGAAGTTTTGGAAATTTTATTCCTGGATTTTTAGATTCCCGGATTCCTGGATTCGTGGGTTCCCTTGGATTTTTTGGATTCTTGGATTCCGGGATTCTCGTAAAGGTTACCTTTCGGTTCTTTTTCGTCCTTTTTACTTGGAAAAAACCAACTGCATGCTTTGTAATATGAGATGTGACACTCTAAAGAGTTGTAGATAAGAGTCACTGCAAAAAAAATTTACTTAGGGCATACCAAAAGTAGTGGCGTTATTATCTTATGTCTATAATAAAAAGCTTGAATAAATGTTCTTTTTTTATGTAGTGATAGAGATAACGACGCTCTGTTTTTCTGTGCTGTTTGATCAATCTGCAACTAATCTCATAATAATAAAATTTCTATAAGAACTGTTTTTCTGTACAACTTCACTAATATGTGAGCCAGATTATGTGGCCACACTTTGTATGTTTTGTATTTCAGTTTTCAATCATTCAATAAGTTGTATTAAAAAACAAAGTATACCACTAGACGCAGCGTGAGAAGCTCTACAATTTTTAAAGATCAGCTTATTTTATATTTCAGACAAAAAACAAGGAATTTTCTTCGTATAGAAAAAAAATGATTTTTTTGAATAGTCGGAGAAAATTTTACTTTTTTTGGAAACGAGAAGTACGCAATTAAAATAAGCGATCTTATACGGATTGTAGGGGTTTTCGCGCTGCATCTTTTGATGCATTTGTTTTTTTAAATAAAAGATATCAGATGGTAAAGAGATGAAAAAAACAAAAATGAATTGATCTTGTACCAAAAACAATGTCGTTTTTGTAAGGTCGAAAATTGGTCGCTTAAAATTTTGCTCATTATGAAAACAAAAAGTGCAACTATAAAATAAGCGGTCTTACGTAAATTGTAGAGCTTTTCATGCTGCATCTAGTGGTATATTTTATTTTTTTCATACAAACGATTAAGTGATTGAAAAGTGGAACGCAAAGCGTGGCAATTTAATCGACCTCACATATTAGCGAAGTTGTATACAAAAACAGTTCTTATCAAAATTTTATTATTATGAGATTCGTTGAAGAGTGATCAAATAGCACAGAAAAACAGAGCGTCGTTATCTCTATCACTACATAAAAAAAGAACATTTATTCAAGCTTTTTATTATAGACATAAAATAATAACGCCACTACTTTTGTTATGCCCTAAGTATCTGAAAAGAATAAAACGGGTAAGTATGTACTATTACAAAACAGCTCTGCTTGCATAAAATCAAAATCTTCCAGATTAGTTCTGGGTTGGCTGCATCCATATAAGACTTGATAAAAATAAGTCGTTTTCTACCGTTCTCTTCCTCTTTTCGGAACTTTCTCGATTTGACCACCTGCTACTCTGCAGTAAAAAGGACGGGGGCGCATAAGAGGCCAAATCGGCCCATTAGGAATTGTTCGGGATAACCCTATTGAATCATACATCATTTGAAAGAGCAAGTTAAAATGGACATTTTGATGCTATTTTCATGGAGTTTCGATAGAATTTTTGAAGCGAAAAGCTATTTACAAAGTTACTCATTTTTGGGTACTAATCCAATAATCGATCATATCCATGGTCGACCCAGTTTTGGTATAAGTTGATATGGAAAAATGGTTGTGAAATTAAGTATTTGATAGCTTCTTGATGGGTCTTTAGTCCTATATAAGAATTAATAGTTCCTTGTTCGATTCAGTCAGAACAAGATCTGGCATATTATTAGACACTGTTGACATATGGCCTATATTTATCAGTAATTTTTATCTTTCAACGAATATTTCATCAAATAAATTAAAGGTACCAAAATTCTGAGATAGCTCATTTGATAGCGCCTTTCGAAAGCTACAAAATCGTATATTTTCTAAAGTCTTAAAAATCTGGCCCCTAGGAAAATTTCCAACCAAAACATGCTAGGGGTATGATTTATGGCCATTTTTCACTAATAGTGTACCTATGTTTTTTGAAAAAGTTCTAGTATGAGTTTAAACTAATACCACATTCGGATTCAGCATTGAAAACTGAGTGGACTTATATATACCCAAAATCCCTCTGACGACTTTCATTTTTCTCGAAAAATTCACCCGTACCCCCCTTCAGGGAAAAATTGTTCAAAAACACCTTGAGGAGGGTACAGGCGAATTTTTCGAAAAATATACGTACATTATTAGTGAAAAATGACCATAAATCATACCTCTAGCACATTTTGACTAAAAGTTTTCCTATGGGCCAGATTTTTAAGACTTTAGAAAATATACGATTTTGTAGCTTTCGAAAGGCGCTATCAAATGAGCTATCTCAGAATTTTGGTACCTTTAATTTATTTGATGAAATATTCGTTGAAAGATAAAAATTACTGATAAATATAGGCCATATG
>CAJNOP010004325.1:0-10702 GCA_905250075.1 Rotaria sp. Silwood1 | reverse complement strand
TGGTTTCATAATATCCGATTACAGCAGATTTGTCAAATTGTTTGAATAAGATAGACTAATAATGACAAATGTAAAAGCTCATTTTAATTATTACTTTCTTGTTCAGGTATTCAACTTATTAGCACTGCTTTTCATTCTTACTAAAACTTTTAGTGCCTTCATCAAGATGGGTGTCCTGTGAAGTTATCTTCGTGAAATATTTGCATAGTTGAATTCATAGTTTAGGTAGTTCAATGCTTGAATTTTAACTTTTCGAGTTTTATATTTTTAGTCTCGACATGAGTAAAGAAAATGGTCAAACATAAATCATGCTTACGAGCTTGAAAGTTCTCTTGGTTTCAAGCATTAGGTTTGAAGTTTCAATTCAACTTCTAATTGTCAGACACACTCATGCTTCTTTCTATATGAGTGTCACAGACATATAAACGATTGAATGAAAATTGAACTTATTTTCAATTTCAAGCTTCACATTACGTGCTTCATCTTCTAATAGATATCCAATTAATCAGACTAGAGCACAACTATAGGTTGTGAATAATACAGTTTTGTCTCTACAGAGCTTACTTTGCTTCTGTTTTCTACTGACATCATCTTTTTGTGATACAAAGATAAGAGTAAACGAGAAAGCAAGAATATATATGAATTGCTTAGGATATTCCATGGAAAGAAAAGCTGAAATTTCAATAGCGATTGATTGTTTTTCGTCTTGTTTTCGTTTATAGATTGATCCATTTCAAAATAATTTTCAGAAGATGTACAATTTCAATTGTGTTGTATTGTTCTTTAATATGGTTTTTTTAAGTCAACTCATAGATAAAATCTAATATATGATCAACAACCACTTTGTGTTTGATAAAACTCCTGTATTTCTTCTTAGTCTCAGTTCCAAAACTATCTAGGAATAATTGATTCTGATGAAGTATCGAAAACTAATGTCGACGCGGAACTTCAGCGTGATTGTACGTGTATGAGTGATGAGAACACCTAGACGTACATCTACACCTACACTTTTTCTGAAGATTTACTCATGCTCAGCATTTGCTACCTATCATCATGAAACTTGTGCATGAAATGAAAATGCTACTATTGGAACGAATAAGTTGACAATGAGGCATGATGCAGAAGAAGAAACACACCATAAGAGAGCTTTCGTCATAGTTTACGCCTACTAATGGAACTTTTTCCGTTTCCCTGCTTATATTGTCAGACGCTGTTCTTCCTCTTATTATCCTGAACTAAGTGTTACTAATGGGAAATGCAAGACGAAGATAGAAACCAACCACATGTTATCTGCGCTGTTCCTCTTTATTAAATGTTTGATTTATTTAAATACGCAAATTGCGATCGACAATGTCTTATAGAACGGTTTATTTACTTCACGTTTTTGGAAAAATTAATCGTGTGTCATTCACTCTACAAACCAGAACTATTATTTCATAATGGACAACAGAACATTTTCTCAGTAATTAGTTGCAGAGATTGACCATCAGGATCAATAACACTGTCAAATACTAAGAAGTAGTCTATACTTTGGTAAATGATATTACAGTTGTCTCATAGAACTAGGAAAGACTAGAAGCTTGGATAAAAAGAGTAATACGGGTCTCTGTAACGAAGACATGGATGATTTTTATTTGGAAAACTTCGAATTACATAGACTTAATCCCTGTTCATTTAAAGTTCATCATGAAATCGGCAGAAGTGCAGTCGAGTTTGAGTTAGTTGTGCTAGTAATGGACAGTGGAAAATGTGCAGATTTGATGGGAGAATAAGCCATCATCAGCAAACGAAATAGATAAATGAGTGAATATGAATCTGAATGCGCTTGTTGTCTGCCCATGTAAAAAATGACAGAAAAAAAAAATTGATTTTAATCGAATTTGTTGGTGTCTTGACTTACACAGTTAAGTATAAACTGGTGTCATATGTAGAAGTCGATCAAGGGTAGGGCTTGTATTGCACTTATTATTCGTTCATGCAAAGAATCAGAAAAAATAAACAAACGTTGGAGTTTCTAAGCTATAATTGGAAAAAACACACTTTATAGTTGAGGTCAATTAAAAAAAAACATTAAAACTTACTAAAAACTAGAAAATCTAAGTAAAATCCGATTAATATCAGATTTTTCTAATCTCTTTCCACATGACTTTGTCACGCTATGCCATCATCCAATACACCTATAATCATGTAAACTAGTGTAGAAAAATCTAATTTTTGATTTTTCTGAATTATTTCTTCTGTTTTTTACATAGAAAACGATAAAAATGTTTTTTAAAATAGAAAAATTAATTATAACTTTATACATTTTTTAAATATTATCAATTAATCAATAGTTATTTAGTATTTGGTTCCACTGAAGTAACTTTGACAGTACGTGCACGCCAATACTGCACATCCTTTTACACATGCCTATTGAATCGCAAAAAAAATATTGCTAAAACCGTGCTGAGAGTGCAACATGTACCTTTTTTTATTACTAAAATGCATTGATCCTGACTAGATAGTTGATTTCATCCTGAAACTAAATGATGATAATGATGACAGGTGCTATGAGAGGTGGTGCATAATCGACACCTTTACGTCATTTTACTGCGTAATCTCAAAGTTTTTCTTTTTCTTTACAAAATAGAACAAAGTTTTACGCAATCAAGTGACTCAGAAAGATAAGACTTTAGATCTTCTTCATTTTTGATAAAAAATTAGATAGATTCACGCATGTAGTTAATCTGATCAGTCATGATGAGAGTGAGAATGAAGAAAACAGTTAATGCGTTCACGTAAAACATTCACATTCTCATCTTGAATGAAACGTACATTTCTTCTGTTATTAATATAACACTCGTCTCTACTTCGAGTAAACCACCAAACAGGAAATAAATATTGATTTTTATCGAACATGGCGCAAGAAAGTTATTAATAACTACTAATGGGTTGGTTTTTATTGCAGATGCATCAAAAGAATCTATGTCTGGCAGAAGCAAAGTTCAAGTAACTCAAACCATTTCTTATTGTCATTTTTTTGTTTACATCTATTTTCTTTTATTCATAGAGTAATACAAATGTAGCTGCCGTCGCTCAAAAGGTTTGGTGACATTGACTCTAGAAAAGGAATATTCATTATATGTTTCATACTTGTAGATATCTGCCATGAAAATCAATTCTTCACCAAATAAAAGTAGGATATTGTTGATTATTATAATTAGTGATGATGAAAATTTTATGAATAAAATCACTGTCATTTCTCAGACTCATTGGCTACATGTGATACTTTATGTAATAAACCTCACTGTCTAGATACTTATAGATGGAAAGCGTATTTCCATTATCAAAAGAAAATTTTTATTCTCTAGGAGTTTCTACTGTGATGTTTTTAAAAAAAGCATACGAATATTTTGTGAACATATAAAATTTGCTGCTCTCACGTTAATTTAACCACATGATTCAGCTGGATTTATTAGATTTTCACATCCTCTGTCGACTGATATTGGATAATGACTTTGATAAGTACATGGGCCTCATAGAAGTATCATTTGGTAACGAATAAGGTTTTTTGCATATCCTGCCTTCTCGAAACGACATCAATACAGGTGCGATTTATTTCTCATTAAATAATGATTGTACATATAAGAGTTGTTTGAGGACAATAGCAAATAGGATTTTCTTGATTATCTCTTTGATGAATGTTTTGAATTTTACAGTGAAAAATCCTAGAACAGTTTAATCTAGGATTAGAAACCAACATAGATAAACCTATGAATTTCATTAATTTTTTAGTATGTCGATGAAGCTAAGCTACAGCCAAGTGTTATAAAATCAAATTTACATAGTAAAAATGTATGATAGGCAATTCAAAATTGAATTGATCCCATTCAAGGAAAATCAATAATACCAAATATTTTCTCTAGGAAAAATCATGTAAAATGAAAGGCATAATTAAAGTTCAAATATTCTATGTCATTTTATCGATAGAATTTTATAGAAATTCGACATGGTAGAACGTTATTGAGATTCGTGTCAGATTTGAACAATGTAGAATAACAAGCACTTCATTCAATTTCTGATCTGCATTGAGATGAAGCATTTGTTATTTTGTTCTCTTGAAAAGATATGTCCAATTTTGATTTTGATCATCTTAAACACAAATTTCAAAAGAATTCTTTATATTCGTATGATACTTTATCACTCTACCTGCAGTCTTTCTTCATTTTAGCTTTTTTAAGACATTAATTCCTTCACCATAGAACCAAATACATATGCTATACTCTTTCTTAGCAAATTGACTTAATTTCGTTTATTCTAATTAGTAATATAATGAAGACCACCTCAAAAGATGTTTTCGTATTCGTTAAGTTTTCGAAAATTGAGAAAATTTTTAAAAGAATATGTCAGGAATCGTAGTGGAGCAATAACAATGTAATCTCAAGTATTTTGACATAGACAATAGAGAAAGTGGACGAAAAGCACATTTTTGATTGCCAATATCTTTCAACTATTACTCTTCGTTTTCTTTTCAATTTAAAAGGTTAGTTTGACTAATTTTGGAACGAGTGATAGAGTGTGTGTGTGCAGATGAAACAAAAATTCACACCCGAATAGATAAATATCTGCTCATGCTATGATGAGTTCTGATGAATTAAGATACAAGCTGTTTCAAAAACGGAGTAAACTTTCTTGTGTCTATGATATTTTTATATGGTTTGATAGATATCGTTAAAAAAATTTTTAAATTACATAAAATATACTAAAGAAACTCGCATTCTTTATATGAAAGAAAAACATTCAAGATCATTAACTTCATCCTATATGCCAGAACTTTATGTTATTTGACTTATCATATCGTGAAGAGACTGAGTGATGTATTCGTTTTTTTTCTCTAGCTAGATATTTTCGAACAAATCCACTTCAGTATTTAATACTCATAATTGAAAACTAATGTGAACTTCAATGAAAACTTTTTCATATTTATTTATCAGTTTCGAATTTTCAGACCATTGTTTTAGCCAGTAATAAAATGTCTATATTCAAAATAACGCACGTACTTTACGATCCGTTTACCAACCAGATTGATCATTAGAAAAGGTGTTTAAGTAACATGTATTTCAAAAACTCGTAAGACTAAAATGCAGTATTTATATGACCAGTAACATTTTTCGAAAATCGTATAGTAATACTCAATTGTATTTTTTTTTCATCCTTCTTACAACTGTTTCTTATGCATCTGTATAGGATACTAAATTTTTGGTTTTGATAAATAAGTGTCACTAAAATGTATTCTCTAACGACAAATCCACATTGTGAATAATTCTAAATAGTGCTCGACATGACCAGTTATTGGATCATGGTCACTAAGATTTAATCTTGATCAGGGCAAAAAACAAGGAAAAACAATGAGACTATTAGCCAAGAAAAGAATTATTTTCTTACTTGAGAGTGTGGATATGAATAATGAAGAATGAAACATCCACATCAACTTAGGGATATTCGAATTTGTTCCAGGACTATTTTAAATATTCCTAAGCTCTAATTTTTCTTGTAATATCTACGTATAGCTCTTTTGATTAAGAAAAAACGAATATATATTATCGCAATCAATTAAGGATTTGAAATTATTTGTGTTTTCGAAAAAATAATGTAGTTAACACAGGCGTAGACTATGTAACTATTACGATACTCGTGACAGTGATATCTATTACTGCGTAGAAATACTTTTTGAAGAAGTTTCAGACAACTGATAAACCATATGAAAAACTTTTCATTGAAACTTACATTAGTATTTACTTATGAGTAATCAATACTAAAGTGTATTTGTTCGATAGCATCTAGCTAGAGAAAAAAAACGGATGCGTTAGTTTTTTTCTACATAATATATCAATTGAAATGATAAAAAGTTTTATTATAAAAAACAAAGCTAACTATTGTTGATTCATTTTAGATAGTAGGCAAAACAATTTATATATGGATGGGTTCATTCGTAGACTAAACATCTATCTGACTATGTCATCGAATGACTATATTTCTAAGTTTCTTAAATAATGGAAAAATAAGATAAGCAAAATTTATTCGACAAAACTCGGATGCTTTCGATGGAAATTCTAGATTAATACAGTGTTTACAACTGAATTTCAATGAAAAATAAAAACAGATTTAATCAGACATTTACTAGAATCCGCATGCAGATTTTTTAAAAAAGTATTAAGAAAAATTTCTTCAGCTCTCATAATTTTGGCAAACCGCACAACAGTGTAATATTATCAATTTAAAAAAGCTTCACGTGCCACTAGAAATTGGAAATATACATATGACCTATCTTTTAAACTCACTTTTCTATAATTAGAAGAGCACTGCTGAATTCGATGGAACATTGACAGGTAAAACTGAAATACAAAGGTACTCAAGTGATTCTTGCCGGATTAGGATCATCTGGTTCTAATACCATGTGCAATCTACACGATAAAATTTAGAAATATCAATTAAAAATTCTTAAAAATAAAGTCATCTTTGAGTGTATATTATTACGTGTAACATTGAGGAAAGGCTTATTATCTCCACATGCAAAAATTGAAATTGTTTGGGCATAAAGTAAAATATATTTTTTATGCAAAAGTGATTCAGAATTCTATAAAAAGTAGTTGAAACTGTTGCTCTCTATTATACCATACTCAAACCGCAGAACGAAACTTGACATGAAGAAAAGTTTTCTACAATTTCAAATAGAAAAAGTAGAGCAAAAAACTGTTCAAATTTTTAATTTAAATGAACTTTCGATAGTCTTCTTCTGATTAGTTTCAAAAAGTTCTTGAAATTCTAATTATATCGGATAATTCAAAGAAAGCTTAATCCATATCTATCCCCAGATTTTTCTCATATAGCTACGACCAGAGATTTGCAGAGAGTAGATTATTTTTTAAAACCAATTGATATGTTTTATTCCGAAGATATTTTTAGAATTACGTGCATAAGTAACTCACATATGGCTATCAGACGATGTCTAGACGTATCATATGACAATTAGAAAGAAATACGCTAAGGAAAAGGTAGAAATAATATTGAAGAAGAAAGAATAACTGTAATAGAAATACATTTCTAAGTGGTTGCATAATCTCTTTCTAAAAATTTTTCTAATGCTGCAGGCACTACATCATAAGTCGTCCATCGATTATAGCTAGGGATACTAAAAATAAAATCATATGTGCAAGACCAATAGGGTCACAATAAAAACAAATTAAATATACTTTGTTTTCTTCACTAAATTTATCTCTAGTTCCTCAAGTAAAAAATCGCCACAATTAACAGATAAAATTCGATTGTTTATTATTAGGATTAGAGAAAGCTACTATGATGAAAATAGTTCTATTTTCATCGATTTTTCTACATAGACAAATGATCGATTCTCATATAATTTCTCAATGTTTTTCATGCATGCATCGTAATTATCATTAATTATTGTGAACCATGAGTCATTGATAGTAATAGTCACAGAAACAGATCGATTAGTCAATCCTGGAATCAAATCAAAACATGTAATTATTCCTAAACTTGCTAGCAGATTCTTGTCATTTATAATTAAAACATATTGTTTGATTTCGATATTCGTAAATTCATGCAAATCATGATTAATTTATCGTTAAAGATGGAATAAAACGTTTAGACTACTATTTTCTCTCTTGACATATCCACATCAATTAACAGAGAGAGGCAGAGTATATAAAGGAACACCCTATTTACTTGTCTAGACACACTGAATTTGATAGTTTTGTTTTCATGGCATTGAAAGAAAGAGTTTATATCATTCTTTGGTTCTTCAAGTGTATTTATTGGAGATCAGGACTAGAATAGTCATTTTGAATGCCATTTTCACGTAGTTATCTTTCTATTACATCAAGGTTGATATACGCAAAGATCGGTTTTTTTCTTTTATGAAATCTTAAAAATCATCAATAGAAAAAAGATATTTAGAATCAGAAGCAAGCTTTCATTCATTTACATATCGATTCTAATAGTTCACACCATTCATGTGAAAATTTAGTTTGAAAATTAGAATGTAAGGTCATCATCTCTTTTACAAATTATTTTAAAAAATTATCTTTTAGTTGAGCGTGAGTCCGCAATGTGAAACAATTTCATCACGTTCACGACTTTTAGATTAAATATATCAAAATAGATATGGTATTTTGAAAGTAGATAAAGTAACTTTATTACAAATTCTTAGGCAAAAATTTTTTTTCGTGTCAAGCTTGAAATACATCTAGAATATGTTCCGATATAGTTATTTTATGCTGATGTCAACTATGTTATTTATTTTAGTCTAATATTGAAATCTGTAGTATTTTTACATCATTATCCTTCGTTCGAGTTAAGTAATATTTTTGTTTTTATTCAGTTTCTTATAATTGATACAAGCTGCACTCATAATAAGCACATATGACGAATATTATTTCATTAAGATTGTACTGCTGTCCTATATCCATACATCTCGAAATATCTTTCTCTCTAATACCATCAGTATCACTCATTTACTCAGAGAAGTATCAATACTATTGGACACTCTTTATTTTAACATGTGATCTAATAATGCATATTCACAATATACTGCTGTGATTAGAGTTTAGTCGATCTTGGATGATAGTTTAGATAAAACTATACTTTGATATGTAAATCTACATTAATCTAAAATATACCGGGTAGACTATAAAAAGAGTAATTACGATAAAATATGAACTATTTCTGTGTCGGCTAAATCAAATAGACTAATTTTTTTACAGCCACACGTTGTTCGAAAACTTACAGCCTCTCACACCCTCCATGGTAAGTAATAATTATCTGTAGAAAATTTCACATGTATTTTTCTTCGTAGTAATATTTGTTTTCTGTCATCCACATAGGAAAAACATTTTATAGAAATTTCTACCACAAAAAAAGAACAATACAATTCCATTGTTTAAGAACCCTTCTTGACTTCTCTACATCTAATGTAAAAAAAAAGAAAACTACTAGAAAAATTTTTCTTTTATCATTAAATAAAAACAAAATTTTAATTTGAGTCAACTTAATATAAAAAGTGCTTTGGCAGTTCTTACTGATTACCTAATTATTTACATTTGCTTTTATCAGATATGGAAGGGTTATCGAAAATTTCTCATTTTTCTCCGTATGTTATTTATATGCAATATGTCCATTTAGAAATACGTTTATACTATTTTATTTTGACTTTTACATAAAGACGAAACAAATTTTTTTACATGTAAATATTCAAGCGATTTGTATTAGGGTTTTCGAACTCGATGCTATATTTATTAGAGTTTTATAGGTGTACATAATGATTACTTATAAATACAATACACACGAACCTATCATTTTTTTGAAAATATCTATGAAAATATCACATCAAATTTTGTTTGAAATTTTTTTGACTTTCTTAGGAATTGTCAAATCAAGTTATATTATCTTGAAAAAGCAACTTTTCTTAGAAAGTGTTGGAAAATTGAGTAAAAAAAAGGTTTAAATGAGATTTTGTATTTTTCATTTGAGTTAGAAAGTTTTCCAAACTGCAGTTGATGAAAATCGTTCTTACTCAAACGAAAAAAAAACTTCCAATTGAATATTAAAGAATTCTAGGAGTAAATTAAAATGTCAATATATGACATGTCTCATTTAGTAACAGTACTATTGATGAATCGAAAATTCAACTAATTTTATTTAAAAAAAAGCAAAACAACTATTTATATAAAGATGAGCAAATCGGTCTTTTTTTGTAAATGTAAAATATCGAACAACTTTGTTCAAATGTACTACTTAGATGAAGAAAAGATGACAACAATTATTGTCGGCGCTAGAATTAAATGTGGATTGGTGTAAGATAAATATCTCGAGAACAACAACAGCTAGCGACTTAGGACATGTTTTGATGCAATACTGTATAAGTTGAAATCATTGTCTAACCAACCTTTTCTGGGAATCTTGCCGAAAAATGTATAATAATGTAATGTTGTTCAAATGAAATTTGCATTCTGACATGCAAGTTAGACAGAAAAACTTCAGATCTATAGTTCAAGATACAATACTAATGATTCACTTTTCATTGTCTAATGTTTAGCAAATGAATTCGGTTATTTCCACGTCAAAATCATAGGAAATAGTAGTGATTTTTCACTAAATGTTTTTACTTTTTATCATATTTTCATCGAAACAACAAGCGTTTTTGACAAAATGTAAGAAAATTTTCGTAAAAATCAACACAACTCCCTATGATTTCGACGTGAAAATGACCGAATTCATTTGCTAAACATTAGACAATGATAAGTTATCATTCACATTATATCTTGAACTATAGATCAGAAGTCCTTCTATCTAATTTTTTAGATCAAATCTTAACAGAAAAATTCAACTTTCTCTCACAATTCTAATCGATTTTGTTTCATATGTTTTGCCAGTTTAAGCATAGGCAACAGAACCTAGAGACTACGTTTATTTATATGTATATTCTTGAATGCCTTGACGGTGTTATTTAACTAGTACGTTAGAAGATTATTATATGAGTCTTCTTAAGCAAAATTTGATTTCATTTCTATACGAATATTAAACAGATAAACTTTAATACCATGAAAACGATGTGCTGAATCAATTTTTTATTATTTTGCTAAAAAAAAATAAAAAGTGCAACAATATTTGTTATCACTGTCACGAGTATCGTAATAGTTACATA
>CAJNOP010004323.1:0-10370 GCA_905250075.1 Rotaria sp. Silwood1 | reverse complement strand
TTTAAACAATGTTTAGCAAGATCATAACCAAATGATGGAATTAATTCATCATTTTCTAATCTTTGTTCAATTTCAGGCATTCGTGATGATAAATATTTCGATACATGATTATAAAATGTATTTTCTTCATATAAATATTGATAAAAAAGTTTAATTGTTATTGAATGTTCTTCACTAGCAACTTTATATGTTTCAGCTGCATATATATCACGTGATAATGTTCGAGCTTGTTCACATTCACAACGAATATCTTCTAATTCACGTAAACGTTCATCAAAATTTGGTAATGTTAAACGATCAGATCGTGTTTGAAATCTTTAGAAAAATCAAAAGAATTTCTTCTTTTTTTTATATATAAAATTAATAAACGAACTTTTTCCAATTGGCATCAGCTGATTCTAATTTTTGTTGAGCTTTTTCATAATTATCTCGAAGTTCAGTCATTGTTTGACGAATAGTTGACTTTTATAAATAAAAATAAAAATAAAAAAAAAGACAAGGTTCTATAATTACTTGTTTATCTCTGGCTTGTTCAATAATTTTTTTTAATTGTTCAAGCCATTCTTTTCTTTTTGAATCAATAAAATCATGCATTTGAACTAAATCATCAATTGTTTGATTTTTAAAACCGATGCAGCTCCACTTGTTCCATATGGTAAACGATAAGAACGTGCAACATCATTCAAACGAAATTCTTTGAATGATTTTGATACATCATTATCAATACTTTTATTTAACTAAAAATAAATTTCATTTGTTTTTTTTTTCAAAATAAATATTTTTAATTAACTTACAAAATCTTTATCGGTTTTCCAAAGATCAGATAATACTTTACAAGCATCTCGAATATAACGAACTCGATTGTAACAATCAGGTACATCATCATTTCTTTATTAAAAAACAATAAATAAATAATAATATTATATATTCAAATAATTTCAATCAATATTTAAATATTTTATTATAATTTATTAAATTTATTTTGATTCGATTTCAAAAACACTCGATCATTGATTTTTCGATAGACTTTATGTATATATATATAAACTTGTTTTTAAAAAATGATCAATCTTTAATTAAAATAATTATTTATAAGAATTTTCATTATTTGATTTTAATGATTAACGAAGATTTTCTATTTAGAATTTTTTTTTAATTTCATCAATATTTATCCATGATGAGAGAGAAGAGAATTATCTATTCTATTTCTATTTCTATAAATTAAATTGTTTAAATAACAAGTAACGCTCGTCGCTTCGACTCGCTTAGCCCTCGACTGAACAAGATATCATATTCAATTTTTCACAGACGATATAGCAATAGAAGTTCACAAAAATTATACGAAAACGCAGAGTACTTTTTGAAAATTCTACTAGAAATTTGTACACATTCTAGAACATTCCTCGATAATGCTGTTGACTATAGAGTTCTCTAGGAAAATAGAAGTTCTGTGGAACCCCTAGCCGAAAATAAAACATATTATATCTGATCTCTAATCGAAATCTGATATATACAACAAGCTCTTATTCAAAGTAGTGATAAGACTAGACAGGTAATTTGAATATATCAATGTACATTCAGATACTTGAATTAATACAAACAAAAACCATATTCCAAAAGAAACATTCTTTTATTTCATTCATGTTCACTACCGATGCAGCGAATATAAATTCTTTCAGTAATACTTTTATTCTGACGAACTATTCAGTTATTTTGTCGAAACATAAAAACCGGTTCTCATCCTTGACTTGACATAGTTTTTTCAACTTTTTCTATCTGATATTCCTTATTCAGACCCATTTGACTTCGACTATTGACTTTTATTTAATGAATCCCAGCACTTCGAAGCGGCACTTCTGCAGATAACCCATTGCAGCAGCTAGCCGCGAGTGGCGCCCCGGAGAAGCGCCGACGAGCGACCAATTGCTGCGAGGTCTACTCCCATCGTTTCACAACAGTATCCCTCTGTATTTTAAATTCACCTGGTCCAGAATTTACTATTTCAAAACTTCGTTAGTCTAAAGCGTTAGAATTATCGATAGGAATTTTCAAACAAAAGTTTTCTCATGAATTATTTCTCATTTCTGCAATTTGATTGTAGAACTGAGAAACCAGAATATTCTTTGAGGTTCTCATTAAGGAAATCTTAGTGCAATATTCATCAAAATGCCTAACCGATACAAAGATCTTTAGTGAGATCAGTCTGTAGTATGCTTGCAATGTTAACGATTAACAGTTCATTAGCGCCCCTTTGGGGTACCAGCCACGGCTAAGTCCTCCTTTTACATAAGTGCACTTGAACGACAGTCTCTTATTGTCCATGTAATACAACAGCTACGATATCGTTCGCATATGCCTTTTCAAAACTATTCTCTTTGAATAACAGTAGCTACACATTGCACATATCAGAATTCCCGAAAACATACTAGGATAAAAGTATCACTTTTCATAATAGTAATTATAGCATATGACAAATTAATGCCAGGTCTCAATGTTAGACCCACGCCTATCCATGTATATATTTCCGCAGATGATAGATTGAAAAACACGAAAGAGCCTTTCTTATAAGTATCAAACACGACCAAATTCAATAGCTTATTCACTCTTATCGCGTACATTTAACTAATAAATAGTCAAAAACCATTCCATAGTAACTACAAATGACTCTCTTAATTGATAAATATTTTCATAAGACGAAAACAAACATACAATTTCCAATTATTCTCTTCTTTTTCATACATTTATGCAAAACCGAAAAAGACATATACTGTTTTAGCTGATCATCTACTTCAGCAAATGCACATTCTAAATCCACAAAAAAATATACGAACCGAAAAACTAATTCTTTTCCTTTCAAGTTCGTTTTCGATGGAGTGAATTTAACTGTTTTAATGATGTTTTTCATCCATACATTATCACTATATTCTATTCTTCGAGAAAAACTGGTCTTAGGATGCATACAAAAATATTTCTCCTTTTTTATCACTTTGAGTCCGTTTTGAAACTCACCAGATCTAACCCCTTCACATTCTCTTGTTTAATCTTTTTAATTTAACGCCCTTCAAAATGCAACTGTCGAGTGCACCAGCTAGTCGCTCGTCGGCGCCCCTTTGGGACGCCACTCGCGACTAGCTGCTGCAACTTCTGATCTTCTTCTCCCATAAGATAGTTCTTTTCACTTAAACCCTGTTAAATGACAGATTGCTCTTACTTAGAATATTAGATTTATAACACCATCGCTCCACATGAGCAGCTCCGGACCAACGGTTTCCTGTTATTTATTCCTAATTTCTTTAACCCAATGGTGTAGCCAATACGATAAAATTTTATTAGGGCTTCTGGTTTGGAGAATCTTAGTTGATTATTCTTGATAAATGCAGGTTTCATGTAGATCTTTTGCTAAACAACATTAGAATACGTTCGCAATTTTAGCGACCACTAGTTCGCCAACACTTCTCTCAGGCCTTGCTCATAGTCCCTTGTTGCATTCTTGGAATACATTAAAACAATCATTGGTTATTCAGCATTTATCCTACAGGCCGTAACTTCATTTACAGGATTCTTTTAATGCTACTTCTCTCGACTTAAGCAGAGTGCACTCAAAACAGGCCACTTAACTCACAAACCACTATGAATAATCATGAATCCCACAATGTTGCACACATTAGACTGAGTGCCAATGGTTTGTAAACACTGGTTCATCACACTACGACTTACTGAAACACTCAACCCATTAGATCACACTCTGATTCATGTCTACAACGATACTAATTATGAAGAGGCTACCGAAACTAAACAGCAATTACAAACTCCAAATACGCAGAAGGATTGTCCATATTTTGGGTTTCCATTTTTTCAAATGCCTTTTGCTTTAAAAAAATTGACTTTTTCCTTAGACAATAATTCAGATAAAAAAGGATGATTTATCTCATACAAAAACCTACTTGAGTTTTTGAACAGCTGACTTGAGATTCGGGTTCTCCGACCTGGGTTTGCTTTCGTCAACCTTTATAAAATATCGTTATTTTCTCAAAAAATCCTTTCCTTCACCCAAAAATTTTCAATTCAAAATTTTGAAAAACTGACTTCAGATTCGGATTCTTCGACCCCGATTTACTTTTGTCAACGTTTAGAGGAAAGAACTTTATCTGATTGGTCGAAAGCCCGATATCGAAAACATCTCATTGGCTGAAACTATGGGCTGAATAACGTGATTGGTCGAAAGCCTCAAAGCGCAAACTTCCATAAGCGTAAGTTTTTTTGACCCCGAGGTTCTTTTAACCCTGATGTTCTTTTGGCCTGATGACAAGCAAGCAAGCAAGCAAACTCTTTTTTTTCATATGACCCTTCCTTCAGTCGAGGGAATACCAAAGTTTCATCAAAATGGCCAAAAGTCTTAAAATAAAAACGCTCATTTCTGATTCGCCGATTCCTGACCAATGAAATCTCGCCCCAAAAAATGGGCTTCGGATTCGGATTCAGGGCCCTCGATAACCTATAGCAAAGTTTCATCAAAACGGTCAAAAGTCTTAAAATAAAAAAGCTCATTTCTGATTGACCGATTCCTGACCAATGAAATCTCGGCCAAAAAAATGGGCTTCGGATTCGGATTCAGGGTTCTCGATAACCTATAGCAAAGTTTGATCAAAATGACCAAAAGTCTTAAAATAAAAAAGTTCATTTCTGATTGGCCGATTCCTAACCAATGAAATGTCGGCCAGAAAAATGGGCTTCGGATTCGGATTCAGGGCCCTCGATAATCTATAGCAAAGTTTCATCAAAATGGCCAAAAGTCTTAAAATAAGCTGACGCCACTTGTATGTTTTTTTTGACCCCAATCAAGCAAACAAACAAACAATCAAGCAAACTATTTTATTTCGTATGACTCTCCTTTCAGTCGAGGAAATAAATGATGTTATTTGTATTATTGAATATAGTCGACATTTGTTTATAATAGATAGATAGATAGATACAGTTTTATCTTCATTAATAACAATAAGATAAAATAATCAATTGAAGATAATTATATTAGATAGAATTTGTCTTTATTATATATATAATATAGTATATTATTAAAACATATTCATAGGAAAAATTTCTGTTTTGTTTTGGTTTTTATTCTCTGATTCTTATATCATTTATTATAAACAAAAAACAAATGAATAATCATTAATTAAGTAGATTATTTTCAATTATTTTATTATCAGTCAACAATATTAATATTAATATTAATATAATATATTGTATTATTGATGGTTAAATCGATAAAAAAAACGAACAAATAAAACAAATATATATTTTCTAGTGAGTTTAATTCGATTATTTAATTAATTATCATAGATAAATATATCAATTTGATTCTAATAAAGATTTTTTTGTTTTTGAAAATATAATCGTTCTAGAGATTTTATCAAGAATTATTCATCAGATATTTTAAATAATAGTAGACAATTTTTTTGTTTCTAATATTTGCTTAATAAAATTTGAATTTTTCTTTAAATAAAATGTTTTATTTTCGATTATTCTTGTTAACTTTAATAATTGATTATTGGTATATCTTAAATAATATATATTATTATCATTAATTAACAACTTATTTAATTAATATTAAATTCTATAAATTATATTTATTAGATTTTTATTATTTTACTTATAATAAATTTATCAAAAATAAGCAGTTTTCGTTTTATTAATATAAATAAAAATAATTAATTGATCATTCGTTTTTTGTTCTCAATAATAATTCTATATAAAAGTAGACAAAAACAAAATTGATTTGTTTTGCTCTCTTTTTACATAAGAAAAGAATAATATAAGATGATTTTATTGTAATGTATAATCAAGTGTGCATATATGAATATATTAAATCAATGGTCTAATTAATCTCTTGACAATTAATAGATTAATTATGATTATATTTTATAAGGTATAAATATAAATAAATGAATTATATCTCGAGATCGAAATTATTCATATTCGATAAAGAGTAAATAGATGCCTTCTACTTTCAATATTTGACTTGTTCATTAAGCAATAATGTCAATAACTAGCCTCTTTGTTTTTTTCTTCGATCGTATATTATATGAAATAAATAAATCTAGTATATAAGTTGAAGATATTTCTTAAGAGTTAATTCAATATGACATGATTAAAAAAAAAGCCTAATCATATGAATATTTGTTTTAAAATGATAACGATTTAAATCCGTATAATTCTATTATTTATTCGAAATTGTACAAAAAAAAATAAATATTATCTAGATTATTTATTTCGATTTATTTTTATCGAACTATTTTTTATTCTCAATATCTATTCAATAGATTAAGATTATTGTCTTACGAGATAAGATACATTGTTTTTTTTTCCAATCTATCTCAGTTTAGTTTCCTTAGAACTACTTATCTTATATCAAAGATCATCATAGAACTTAATTCTAGTTAATCAATAACATTGAAATTTCAATAAATATCGATGAATTATTATTCTTCATAAACATGGTTTGTAATATATGTATAAATAGTAATCATCATCGAAATAAATTATCTATTATATAATATCGTACAAATAATTATCATTGAAGATATTTTATTCAAATAAATTTATTATATTGAACTAGAATCATTCAGCTAAATTAGATTTTTTAACTAATTATATAAGGAAGTAAATTGACTCGATTAAAAAAAAAATAGTTTTTCGAAAATGTTCGACTATGTCAAAATAGAGACGTTTAATGTCTTTAAAAAAAGATAAATTCCAAATCGAATAATCTTTGAATATTCATTTAAGATGATATTTACATTTAAAATAAATATTAATAATCAATTTGTCGATGATCAATTAACTCTATTAAGAATATTTTATCAGAACATAAAACATTAAATAAAGCAATCATAGAGCATTTAACGAAAATCATTTTAACTTTTCTATCGATAGAAATAATGATAAAAATCTTGAGAAGTTGTTGTTCAACATTGAAGCAAAAATTTATAGAAATTTAATTATTCAACATTCAGATTTAAAATGATGAAAAATCAATAAAACTAGACTATTTAATAATCGAATATGTTTTATATTAATATAATTGTCTCGTCAATAGATAAATATAATATTTTCAAATAGATTCAAAATAAGAATGTCAATATAGATTATTGTTTTATTGTTAAACAACAACAACAAAAACAAAACACTACTAAGAAATAATAATAATTAATGTTATATTTGAACAGATTCGAAAGTAAATATATGTTTCAAGGTAAATCTAAACTTTTTTTTCGTTTTTTTTTTTACAAAAAATATTTATGAAAAGAATATTATTTTCAATTGATTAAATTCATCGAACTTTTCTTTTTTATTAAAAGAAAAGTTCAAAAAAAGTTCAAGTCTATGATCAAACATTATCTGACTCTTTATATGCTTCACTTGAAACAATGTTTGCTTGTCAAACACCACCACGAACACAATCATCACTTACTCAATCAGTTCTTCATACAATGAATAATGATATTCTTGATCATCTTGAAACATTACCAGAAATAAATGATGAAAGTGATATTGAAGCTGAAGATGAAGATGAAGATTCATTTAATTCAGCACGTTCAGGTTTAACAACAACAATGGGTCTACGTCGTACATCAATTGTAGCACAAACAACTACACAATCATTCCATGATTTTGTTGAATTAGAAAAAACAATTGAAAACGACGGAACAAAAATTCATTCGGATAATACATCTTTATTTCTCATTGATGAAACAACACCATCTGAAGCTGATAGCATTGAAATGACTAAAATGGATGATGTAAACAGAACAAAACCTAATAGAAATCTTCTCTAATACAAATTTTTTCTTATTTTTTGTATAGGCTTCATTTGCTGATCCAGTTAATACAAAAATGATTAAAGAAACATTAACATTATTCTTAGCACATCAACAGCAAACACTTGAACATGAAGAATCTCTTGCATATAATAATGAATCTCTTGGACAAACACAAAACGAACAACAATCTGATGTTGTAGTCAAATCAGAAGCTGAACGTGAATTACATGCAGCCCAAATTGTTCAGGTACTTTATTGTATATACGAATAAGTGTGACTAGTATTAATCAGAAATTTTTTATAGAAGACCATCCATGAAGAATGTCCAGATAAGGATCGCATTTTTTATCTCTCTCTTTTTTTGAATGTTCAGTTCTCAATTTTTCTCTAGAAAGAGTCTATTTTTTCACATATACTATTTATTTTTGATGCGTCATAGAATTTTGATAAGTAGTTCTTTTCAAAACTCTAGGTATGTCCGGTCTCAAAAGCAAGAGAAAGTGTAACTTCAAGTCTTTACTGATATTTTGAAGTAGTGGAGTCACGTTGTTTTCCTCTTGATCTGACGCCTTTATACCTCTTGTTCTATTTTGACTGCCTTCCTCCCCATTCCATAGGCTTTCTTTATAGATGGTTCCTGGAAACTATATAAGTGAATAAACTAGATAATGAAACTTTTTTCGTTTTACTTTTTTAGGCTCATTGGCGTGGTCATCAAGTTCGTACTGAAAACCAACGTAATAATCATCCAGTTGTTGCTATCCTCGAAAAAATTCGTGCACATGATCCAACGAATAGTTCATCATTAACATTACGTGAACGTATGATGCAAATTGTACAAGAATATTCTGAAGCTTCATCATCATCTCTTACTGCTTATTTACATTTTCTACGTGATGTTGAACCTATTGTTGCATGTTGTCTTGAAATACGTTATTTAATAGCTCAACAAGGTTTATTACGATTATTTTTTATATTAATGAGATGTTGTAATCGAAGTGGACCATCAGCTGTTCTACTTAGTAAAGTATTAAGTATTTTACAATTATTTACTGTTAAACGTGGTCTTATTATGCCATTAATTGACAAATAAGAACAAATAAAAGATTTTATTATGCTTTTACTTAAATATTATCAAAAAAATCGTAGTGAACTATTTGAACAAATTTGTTCAGTACTAGAATCTATTGTCAACGATGAATATGCTCGAAAAGTAAAAATGTTTTTGTTTGTTTTTTGATGTTTTATTTCATTGTTCTTCTTCTTTTTAAATAGATGTTACAATCGAATAAATTATTTACAGATGCCATTGAATATGTTTATAAACGTGTATTTAATAAAACATCAGCTGAAGATGAAAAATATCGACAACAAGTACGATCAACACCTAAACAATCGACTGGACCACAAACACGCCGAGCAACATTATTAAATCAATCATCAATACTCTATCCGACTCCTAAAATGATGCGTCCACCAGTCATTCAAAATGAAAATATATTTAAAAAGAATCTTATTTCAATGGAGAAATTCATGAAAGTATTCTATAGTGATTAATTCTCTCTCTCTGTATTGATTATGTATGTGTACATATGTATTGTAGAACTTATGACATCAGTTTTTCTTCGTTCTTATTTGTATCGAAGTAGACAAAAAAAATAGACAATCAGATATTTTTTGATATTCAATAAAACAATCTTTTTTTTTCATAGTAATAATTGTTAATTTAATACAGAATTTATTGCAATGAATTAAGGAAACAAGGCTTGTTGATAAAGTAAAATTTACGAACAAACCTCTCCACTTGTAAAATCGTTTTTCAATCAAGGTGATGATCATATAACGAGTATTACAATGGTTTGATTTTTCAGGCTTTTGTTCTTTACATATTTAAATTTTACAAGTTTTTCAACAAAAAGCTGTAGTACCCCTTTCAGATTACGTGAAAAATTCAGTAAAGATTCGATATGTCAAGAACAAAAGTTCAGAAAACAAAACCATTCTAGACTTTTCTGTTACTCACTAGTACTCGTCAGCTCAACATTGTCTCGATCGAAAAGCGATTTGACCGTTGGAGAGGTTCCCTCATCAGCATATTAGAATAGTAAATATTAGCAAATGGAATGCTAGTGTTTTTATGTCTAAAACCTTTCAAAAAAATTTCTGTAAACTATTGTTCATATTAAACTATTTCTCTAATAGAAATCTAGCTAGTGATATCAAGGTCTTCAATCAATCAGAATAATTAGGAAAGTTGATTACAATTATTCAACTTATTTATCTTCATCTGATGATATCTCTGAAAATTTCATGATTTTTAAGGAACACCCTATTCAAAACTTTGCTTCTTTTTCAACTAGATATCTATTGAATGAGAAATTTTGTAATGCTATCTATGTTAAAAAAGGAAAGTAATTAAACGATAATCAGATAATACTTTAGTTTACTATAATTGTTTTAATAACTCAAATCTCACCAATACAAGAAATGAAATTTGTTTTTATAGCGATACTGATTATATAAGGGTTCACCAGAAATCAACCGTATCCT
>CAJNOP010004322.1:0-10704 GCA_905250075.1 Rotaria sp. Silwood1 | reverse complement strand
GTTCAAATTTAAAAACTAATTTCCGAAAAACAAATGAGTATGTGAAACAACTTGAATTCCGATGTATCAATTAATTCTTCATAAACCACAGATATGTTTCTAAATAATTCTTTCCGTAAAAGAAATTCATCATAATGAACCAGATTTGCAGGCATAACAGATTGTATATGTTCGCTTTCATTTATTATAGCCATAATAAAACCAATACTATTCGTATTATTATCACGATAAAGTATACAAGAATCATTAATCTTGCTATTGATCTCACGCGTGTAGACAGAGTATTTAATTTGGTTGATCCAGCAGGCTTCATGTGTGGTGAACCGAGTACGCATATGATTTAATAAAAAACAGTTCAGATTGTTGTTATTGATAAATGTTATTGGTTTACCACAACGAATATCAATATGATTATTTGCAAAGTTTTCATCTTTCATAATTCTTGGAAGACTGAAGAAAAGTGTAAAGTACCATGGCTTATATAAGATCAGAAAAAGAAAAGATAAGACACAAACACAGAGCGCTATCCTTTGTTTACGACAGCGAGCCTCGGCATGTGATAAATGAATGGAAACATCACGATGAAAAAAGATAGATGAAATAATGTTCAACTGTTATGCTTTCTGTCTTGAAGTGATATCACACCTCGACGATATACATGACCGACGAATATGAAATAATGAAAAACAGCGATTGGATCAATATAATAATACAGAATGATTGTTCATTGTAAATTTAGACGTTCAAGCATAAATAAAGAAAAAAAAGTCGGATGAGAAAAGTGTACGTGTGATCGGATCCATTTCATTGTTGTTTCTCCGCAATACCTCGATTTCATTCTTTAAAACTATTTAGTTCGATGATGACAAAAGAACAACATAACTGATTAAAAAGTTTAAATAATTATATACTCTAAGAAATTCTATCATAATGCTATAGCTCGATCGTTTTATGGAATGAAGATTCCAATGTTTTTTTCTACACGCATACATGTAATCAATACATGTTCACATTAATAATAAACTCAGACATATAGCGTCAAAAATTGAATGAAAATAGTTTGAGTTTTGGTTAAGGAAAAACTGTTCATTTTCAATCAGTAAAATTTTTTTAAAGAATAGACAATTTTTCTCAACTCGATTATGAGTTTCATAGTTATTGTTGACTACAGAGCAGAATACATGTATGTTTCTGGAGGAAGACTTCTTCCATCAAGTGATGTGCGTACATTCAAATCTTATTACATATTATTGATATGTGAATAGGGATCGGTCAAATATAAGCTTTTTACTGAGATTAACCTCAAGATAAAAACCAAAGTTAGTGTTTCTAGATGAAAATCATTTATTTACATTGTTTAAATTCACCTCAAGAATACAATAAGTAGTAAGTATTTTTTGATAAAACTCAATGTTTTTCTTTGTTTAGATCATGCTCGATATCAATATAAACAGTAAGTCGTTTCTCAGAATAGAAATTGTTTTTTTTTTATTTTATTTAGATCAAATCTCATGATAAAAATCAACAACTAGTGACAATAGATAAAAAATATTTATTTGTATTATTCAAATTAACTTCAATGATACAATGAACAGCACGTTTTGATAAAACTTTTTTTATTATTTAGATCAATATCAGGACCAATACGAACATTAATTATTCATCGAAAAACATTATATATAATTTTTTGCTTGGGTTTATATGAACTGCACAATGAATAGCAATGTATTTAGTTTCATTCATGCAAGTTAACAACGATTGCGATGTGTTTCATCAGATCATGAACATACTTATACTTCGTATTCGTTCTCTTCTTGCTACAGTGACATCGAGTTTTTTTGTTACAACATCTCAGCCTTAATTCAGCATGTAGTAATATTTTACTTTCGTAAAAGTACGATCTAGCTCTTTTTTACTCTCCACCTTTAGTTTCTAAGGAAGACAGTCACCTAGGAAGAAACCTATATATACTATTCAAATGCATTTTTTATTAAGTAGTAAGTTAAATCTGTTATTTCTATACATTCTATGTCGCTGCACGGCACTAACATTTAAGATATAATCCAAGATGTGATTATTGGACTAAGTAGGCAAGATAACGCGGAAGCTTTAACGTACTACATCACTAAAAGTGCATTTGAATAATATATATATCAGTTTCTTTTTGGATAATTGTCTTCTTTAGGAAGTAAGGGTGGATAGCAAAAATAGAGCTAAATCTTACCTTTACGAAAGTAAAATATAACTGCGTGCTGAATTAATTTTGAGAAGTTGTAGCAAAAAGTCTATATCACTGTAGCAAGAAGAGAAATATAGATAATTGTTATATATAAAATATTACAAATAAACGCACAAAATAAAATTTTCGAAAATAGTCAAAAAAAAATTGCATATAATTTGATGTTTCATTTGTGTTTTTCAATGCGTTTAAACGCTCAAAAATTTGTCACTATTTTTGAAAAAAAAAGTGGCCGTTTTTTGCCATCAAAAATTTAGATGCGAAAAATCTGTACAAAGGGGACAAACTATATAGAAAATTAGACACACTTTTTTTAATACCAAATTAGTACAAAAAGTGACATCATTGTCTGCCCGGGTAGTAACTTGTTTACATTTTGAGATTTATCTTACTTTTTAAATAAGACAAAATTATATAAAGGTTTAGCTCAAACAATATTTTAATAAGAATGAAAGAAGTATTTAATAGATTTTATTTTGATGGATTTAATGCTAATGCATTATTTGTAAAATAGTTTTCTGAACCATTTCTTTGTTTTATAACGACTTTTCGATGCTATAACACGAATATGTTATTATTTATTAACATATTTTGTAATTCTTATTGATAAAATTCAATCAGTATTTGATCATTCAAAATTTATTATATTTATAAGACCATCTTGAGTTAAAACAACACTTCATATTTATCGAGTTTGTTTTCATGAATTAATTGAAAAAAAAATCTTCTTTATTTACAAATTCATTCTGTAAAATAAGAAGATAATTTATGGAACTTAGAAAAATTAGATCATGACCTTAGTGAAAGAACATCAAGAAAATTACTAATAATCTATTATAAAAATACCAATCATTATTTACAACAATTTAATAATTAATAAATTGTTTTTATTAAAATTTAAAAAAAGACTTCTGTAAAATAAACAATAAATATTGGTAGAAAGATTTGTTTGTCTGAGATAGTTCCATCACATACTCTTCATATCATAACGGGACAACAAGATGGAATGATAATGATTCCTTATTCTTTCTCTCTCTACTCTCTTGTTGACTAAATTTTATATACAACATTACATATATAGGTTTCAACTATTTCAGATGTAAATCGTGGATTATGTTGTTGTTGTGATTAGTCTGATTATTAATACAGATAGAAGTCGTTATACACGAGAGAGCAGATAATTTCTGATTCAGGTTGCCTTCGAAGTCTTAAGAATATAAGTAAGGAAAGAATATTCTAAGAGTAGTAAAAACAGATCGAGGAGATTTTATCATATGATTTTAATGAAGGAGTCAAGCGCGAACGCTCAACTCACTGTGAAAAATGATCCACTCGAGAAGACAATGTGTCTCTCGCTGATGTCAACTCTATCCATGTGCAATGACAAAGTCTCGACCAGGGGCTTCCTTCTTTTTGATCAAGAAAGATCCTGTGGCAGGTAAGTATGTTCTTTCATTCACACTATTCAGCTTCTTATACTTTTACAAATGACAATAATTGCACAGTAATGGTTTGATGGTTGTCGATGACTCATTCTTCTGTTTCTATGTTTTCATAATAACGCTGACTGTTCTGTTCTCTGAATATGATGAAATACTCTTGTGTCATAAGTGACAAAGGTGGGAAGAAAAATGACTTTCGAAACTCAAAGAAAAAAACAACAATAATGAAACTTCTGCTCTTTGTGAAAGTATTATACAACATTCGAGTCAGCATGATAACTATATTTACCTCTATAGAATCTTCTTTGAACAAGAAGAGAGAAGACTCTGATCAAAGCTCTGTCATTGCACATTGATGATGCTGAAAGCAGTCAGAGTGGATTATTTTTCACATGGAGTCGAGCATTCGCGCTTGATTCTTCAATAAATTTAGAATAAAAAAATCGACTCATACCGATGAGGTGCTGATGTTTCATCATGAAGATTTCAATGTTTTCAATTATCAATACATTTTATTTGATACGAGAAGGAGTCAAAAAGTGATATTACATCATATTGCATAAATGCTTGTGTGTTTTGCCATCAAACCAATAACATTTTTTGTAAAAAACTCGTTGAAGTCGTCAATTGACTTGATAGTCTTGATACAAGTGACAGTTGTGTGTCGCTTCATTTCCTTTGTAGAAAAATTTGTGTCTAGAGTCAATTATTGACTCCAGTTCTGTTCAAGTTCGTCTTCATCTATTACAAGATCATTGCCCCTATCATCATAAAAAGCGTTTTATTTATCGATCAATGAATCACTTGTGTTGTTTTCTTAATCAGAATTATGCGAATTTTTGTAAATGTGCTTATACCGGAACACTTTCCTATATGCTTTATTCTAATGGACATACCAGAACATTCTAGAACTTTCTGAACCAATTACCATGTAATTCATTTACAGATGGTTTGGAAGGATTCTAGAACGTTCTTTAATGTCTCATTCAAAGAGGTTAAGCATTGATTTTAGTAAATTATGTTGGGAAAGATAATCACAAAACATGTATGGTATTTTCGGTGCTATTGGACTCAAAGAAGTCTAGAGTATTTATGGCGAAGTTAAATTCAAATACATTCCAGTCTTTCTTACGTTCGTTGCGGTACGGTGGCGTTTGGATTTCCTCAAAACTATATAGTAGTGCAGATATTTATGTATCTGAAACATAGCTAGTGGTTAACGTCGTAAAATGTTTATTTTTTCAATACAAGTCAACAGAAATGCACGTGATGCAATTTTTTGATGGTCGAATTTTCAGTCTTAGCACATAGAACATCGCTCGTTTCTGATGCAAACTAATCAGACTTTTAGGGATTGTTAGGAAGCGCGACATATCACGAGAAAAAAACCAAGATAAACTTCTACATTGATCTCTATCATTTCAGCTTCTAGAAATTCGACTTAGCTATCTTGAGAGACCAATGGGCTCAAGTTCAATAGTCGCAGTTGTATTAAGATGATAAACTGGCGATGAATTTGTGCACAAGTGAGATGATCATTGATAGAGTTCCGATAATCAATTCACCAAGCAAAAGTATAAAGCACTGATCTCGTTAGTGACTTCGAGCGTCGCTCGGTGGAAGGAGAGCGGTTTTAGTCAAAAAATGTGCGTACAGCATTGTTACGTGCTGAAGCTTTTATTAGCTTACACGAATGCTCTCTAGAAAAGGACATTGATACAGAGCGGTACAATTGGAAGAAACAGTAATCAATAACACACTTTTCGAAAAAAGACCACGGCCTGTTTTATAATCAACGACGAACGATGTGAACGTTGTCTAGTTTCTCTTTTTATTTGCATGTAAAATAAATGGATAGGCTTGACAATTATTATTGAAATAAACTAAGCTTTCACTTTGAATTTGTTGCGCAGATGCACTCGAACCAAATACTTGATTGCCGCACTGCACACGACACGGCCAGTCGCATAGATTAGTTTGCTGATTCCACCACAAATCGTAGGAAGCGTTGACAGCACGAGCACAACGAAAATCAAATCTTGAGCCCGATATACACCGATGAAAGACGTTACAGTAGCGACTGGATAAGAATACACCATTGGCCTGACCATTGCAACTGACATCCGAGTCGACTGTGAACAAGCCTTAAAATGAAATGCATTACGTATATGGATCAAGTTTTTTCTTTCATCTGTGAAAGTTTTGTAGCCTTTATACTCGGGATAAAAAAAGACTTTGGACCTTTTCCCTTGCATATTGTTCAAGCAGAACCTAAAGTACATACTCAGAAATATGTATCCAAGTAGGTTGTGTGCTGTGAAACTCTCTCAACTGTGCATTTCGCCATTCAAGCTTTCAAAAAATGATACAGCACCTCTTGCAATGCAAAACAAATCAGTTTAGGTGTTAGTCGAACACGAAAGAGAATGAGTTTTGCGATGCTCGACAAAATAACATCACTATTTTAATACAGTCCAAGCCTTTTAATCAAACTTCAGTTTTTCTTGACCTGTCATTAATCACTAATTGAAGTGAATCGAGTGAAATAATTTCAAGATCACAACTACTTCTTCAGTTTACTCTCCTGTATTTTTAAGAGAAGTTTCGCTAGTCCATTGAGAATTGCTGTCACATGGTCAAAACCAATCAAACTTGTTTTAGCTCATCTAATTCTATACGTAAAATTGAGGCTCGGAAAAAATTTTCAAACTGCAAGTCTCTATTTTGGCTAAATTGTAGATTTTAAAAGTGAATGAGCTTCGGAAGATCGCAATAAAAGTATGCCCTGCATTGCTTTGCTTATAACTTTGTCGATAGAACGTCATCTCTTTCGTTTTGAAGAAATGTGACTTTCATACGAAAAGTATAAGTTTTTCAAAAAAGTGTACATTTTGTGACATATGAGTTTGGAAGTGCATGTCATTCTTTGACAAGAAAATATTCCTATTTCAGAATATGGCGAAATAAGAGATACAACTGAAGCACATAATAAAAAAAAGAAAAAAAAATTAGTATAATAATTTCTATTTTTTTCATAAAGACGACACGTTGTATTAAAAGTGAGGTGATATCGTAAATCAACATTGAAATATGAGTACAATCATACATCCGTCGATGGGATAATCCGTGCTAATGCATTTTTCTGAAATATTTTGCCGTGATCCAGTGAGGCCGAAATCAGCTTGAGAAATCATTTAGACCAGACAATAATTTTACTATTTTTACCATGAGTTTTCAAACGAAACAGCATATAAAAAGCTGCAGCAGCGACTTGTTTGGTCGAAACGATTTCTCGAGCTGATTTCGGCCTCAGTGGTCCACGGCAAAATATTTCAGCAAAATACGTTAGCACAGATTATCCCATTGACGGATCGTTTAATTGCACTCAGATTTTGATGCTAATTCAGAACTGAAAAACTCATACTGTTTACATGAAAGTCACATTTCTTCAAAACGAAAGATCTGAAGTTCTAGTCAGTTTTTCACGTTCTTGGAAAGAAATGTTGCTCGAAGAGAACGAAGTAACGTCAACAAAGTTATTAAGGAAAACAATGCACAGCGTACTATTCTTCACTATCTTCCAAACCTTCGTTATTTATAATATCTACAACTCAGCCAAAATAAGAATTTATAATCAGAAATTTTTTTCACAATAATACTCGATCAAGTCGTGAAGGCTCTCTGAATCAGTTTTTGATGTAATTTTGTTTGTTAGACTTCTGTACGTGCAACGAATACTTTCCTCAAGTAAACTCGGTGTTCAGTATATAGTATCCTAGACGAATGGAAGGACTCTCAAAGTAAAACCTAAAGGTCGGTACTCAAAAAAGTTTTGTTTTTAGAACGGGTCTCAAAAATATTGCATTGTATAGATGTATTAGAGTCTAGAACAGTTACAAGTGCCGTTGTGTTCACAAATGCTATTGCCCTTGGAACCGAGAAACCGATCGAAGCAGTTTCGTCAAAGACAGGTGTGAACTAAATGACGCAAGATACCATTGAAAGTAGCTTACCTGACGTGTTCGATGAACTGCCCTGATTTCCTCCTCCTGTCTGGCTAGTACCAAAGCCACTGACCTGGCCGGTCCCGCTCTGACCTGCACCGGTTTGACCCGTGCCGACTTGTCCCGTGCCGACTTGACCCGTACCGACTTGACCCGTACCGGTCTGGCCTGAACCTGTAGAAAAAAAAAGACATGAATAGTTGAATAGCTTATTCCACACACTGTTTTCCTCTACGATTTTATCAAGAGAAAAGAAGTCCGTCATTTACTCTCACCTTGTTGACCGGTACCTGACCCTGTTTGAATTCCTCCCGTACTGAGACCCGTTTGTGAAGTCTGATTGGTGCACACGGATTGTCTATACGCGGTTTCAGCTGCCTGCTGACTTTCACTGATTTGATTTCCGTTATCCACAATAATTCCACCGGCACTTGAACATTGTCTACCAGTGTCACACGGATATGTACACGCTGCTGCTGATTCCATCACACTTTGTGACGATCCGTGTCCAATCCACCAAAGACGTCCACCACCTTGCTGTAGAGGACAGAGAAATGCACGGGAAATCCCATCAGAGCAACGATAGAACACGTTACACCATCGACTAGCGTAGAATCCGTTCTGTTGACCTGAACGAAGAAGGTTTCAAATAGACGAAAAACGTCGTGTACATTAGACTGTATTCTCCTTACTCGCACAGCTATGTTGTTCTCTTGATAGAACAAAGATTCTCCATTGTTCGGAGGGAGCTTCATGATGAAAAGAAAGTGCACATCATAAGTTATTAAAGGTCATGAATATAAAGTTTATTCAATTTACCTTGTGTACTAAGTTGTGATCCAGAAGACGTTGCTATATTCGAGATCGAAGTATAATACTGATTCGATTGGCAGCCGCCAGGATTTTGAGAGGCGAATTCGCATCTATTGTATATGAAGATGGACAAACAGTCATTAGATCTGTTATTGAATGGCACAGACAGCTTAAAGGGTACACAGTATTAATTATGTATACAAGAGACGAAACTCCTGTCTCAGTGCATACCGACACAATACGTATTCATTTTGGCGACTCAGACTGATTTAGCATAGATTATAGCTCACTCGTGCATAACTCTGTCTGGTCTGTAGCACTCACATTTTTTGATTGCAGTTGCGTACTATATTTGAAAAATTTGAGTACTTTTATTCACGGTAGGAGGATTTACCTCATTTTTTTATAGAATCGTAGTCTACACTCAAGACCAATCGCTTTCCAGGAGAATAAGTGAGTGGCATAACTTTATCAAAGGATTTGAAACCAATCATCGTAGCTCAGAACTTACCTTTGAGTATTATCATTAAAGTAAAATCGTTCTCCCACTTGAGGACATCCATATGACCGTTTTTGTTCGCCGGCAACACACGCGTGAAACACATCACAGTATCTCAAGTCACGCCAAAAACCATCCAGACGACCTCTGCATTCGAATGGAAGATTTGTTAGAACTTGTTGATTTAGAGTCGGACATATTAATATGAACGTTATAGCTAGCAAGAAATGAAAGGAAAAAAGAAAGACAGCTTTCTAATCATAGACAGACATAGAAAATACTTACCGATTAAGAAACTTTGTCTCATAGTAGCGTGTATCGTTTTTTGGTATGAAGTGTAAAGTTATGGAGCAGAAACGAGATGCAATATGATTGGTTTTCACTTTAATAGTATGTAACTGCTGAATTCTTTTTCTTTTGTTAATACTGAAAAAACTGATAGTGATATTCGAAACATTTATATCTCTTCTCTGCGCCATTTTCGTTTCTTTTCTCCTACCTCTCTCTATGTTGATCTAAGATCAACTAATTCCTTGTTCTCTATTGTCTTTTACCACTACCACAACGATTACCAATCAAGATTATTTTCAAGGTCGCTTTTCAAAGTTAAAAAAAAGTGAAAACAAGAGACAGAATGATATAGAAGAGGAGGAGTACTGTCACAATCCGAAAAAAAAGATTATGATAAAGGTCAGGGGATCAGTTTTTGTTTCGCAAGACTACAATAAGATAATCGGTTTCTTCTGATGCTGCTTTAAGATTAACAAGCAAAATAATAGGATTAGAGAGATAAATATGACTGTGTTCTATTGTTTTTGTTTCTAACTTTTGGATATTGAAGAACGAATTATTCATTCCCTCTTTCTATGACTGCAAGAATATAAATGTCAAAAAATTTCATGCCCTCTTGTTTGACAAGAAACTAAGTAAAAACTATCAAACAAGCTCGTTTTTCCATACACAGACACAATATACCAAGTTTTCAAGAAAATTAGTTTTTTTGACTATTTCTTTTGTTCAAGCAGTTTGAAAACATGTTTTTTAGACTCAACACGAAAACCTGAATCTATCAACATAGATTTCAAGGTGTTCCATATAAACTGTCAGCAAGTTATTTGGTCTAAGAGAAACTGTGAAAACAATTGACTAGAGTACGCGGCAAAAGTTTCACCTCTTGCTAGCTTAATTATTAATCCGATAATTTAATGTCGTTTTATTCATTATTAATCCAGGAAAAAAGCTATGTATCCTTTTTAAAAATTGTTATATCGTTATTGAGAAAGTACATTTTTTTCACATCAGTGACAAATTGGCATAAAACTGAGTGTAGGTGTGGGTGTGAGTATCCTGATCTATTTATTTATATTCACACCCTTTCTGCCTACTCGGAATCCGAAGAGATCGAAATTGGAACAGAATAAACAAAAAATATATATTGGAGAAATCATCGTATTCGTCGTGTTCATTGTAGGATTTTGAATGTTTTTGTTTGGGTATAATTCATCATCCACGAGTTTTTGATCTTCTAGCAGAAAATCTTCAGAATCAAACTAAAATTGATTATGTTCTGCTGTTTGACAAATTGTATATCATAAAATAAAGTAAAAACCAACAGAAAAAATATAACTTATCTAGTCTTTGTCTTTTATTTCTTATTTTATGTAAATAAAAGGTGAAATCTTGCATTTTATTCTATTTGTCAAGTAT
>CAJNOP010004321.1:0-10705 GCA_905250075.1 Rotaria sp. Silwood1 | reverse complement strand
CCCCCCCCACCCACACCCACACCCACACCCACACCCACCCACACCCACACACCCACACCCACACCCACACCCTTGTCCATTGATTCAGAATCCAAATTTATTCAAAATAAAATAAAAAATGATCATTCATGGTTGCAGTGCAGAAAATACCGCTCGATATGCTCATGTTATACAAATGAGTATAAATGCTGCACATGTATTAAACACAATAGATAAAAAAGACAATTGAGAACGGTGATATCAATAAAGAATTTGAAACAGAGGCTAGATACAAAATAAGTCAGTAATTAGTTGGCTAGTGAACAAATGTTTAATACGTTGTGTTTATTATTTTCTATTTTTCAGATTAAAAACATATTTGATCCAACTCAGAAACGTCACAACGTATTTTATCAAAATGATGTTTCTGTTCAACCATTACATGTTGGTTTACAAGCAACCAAGTCTGCAGTCGCCTTAGTATTTTCATTATTGTCATCACAAGCCATGTTTTTGTTCAACTACGAAACTGATCATGAAGAAAAAACAAATGAACATGTAAGGATCAATGTGGGAAAAGTAAAAATGACAAAACGACAACAATCTGAAGTGCAAATAGAAAAATTCATGGTGAATTTATAATATCTTTTTTTTTTCAAAACCTGTGTTACTGACTGTCACTTTTGTGATAAACGCACGTTAGTGGACAATGTTCTTAATGCTCTCATCGAATATCAATTATTATATTGTAGTCGCCATGATACACTTTCCTTTAAAACTGGACTTTCGTCAACAGTGAGAACTCATTTAAAACTTTTACCAAGTGCTGATGATGAACAGTGGTTTCGCGATGATCTCTGACGATTATATAATACGCAGTATAAAGATTATATAGTTCGATTTGAATAGGGCTCAGTATTACTATCCAATTGTCAGTTAACACTTTACGGTCGTGATTTTATTCGTCAGCAACTATATACATTTGTTTGAATAAAAAAGTACGATATTGTAATGAGAGCATTTTGTAAGACAATTGTTTACATGTTAGTAGACTGTCTTGTTATGGCGAGTAAACAATCGAATAACCCCAGTGATGCTGCAGATTATGCTTATGAAAAACCATTATTGAATCGACAAGGTAGCATTATTCATTTTCCAGCATGGTATCCAAATACTGTTTAGCGATTTTTGAATGTATTTCAGATAATAACGAACCTTCTTTACTAGATGCAGCTGACAGCCATCATGATGAGCTTTAAGCTTTAGCATACAATGTCAATGATATGATACAATATCCATCAATTATTCGTACTAAACAAATCATTCAGAATATGAGAGCAATGTTTCACAATTAATCAACCAATGCAAAGATTGTAGAGGATACTGATTATTTACAGACACAAAACGTATTTTTATCGGCAACTGCTAATTTGTTTCATTTGATCTTTGTCACAGTGTATTGTTATACATGCACCTGGATTGTTGAGGGTGTGAGTGTGAGGTGGGGGTGTGGGTAGGTGTGGGTGTGGATTGATTGAGAACACACCCACACCCACATCCACACCCACACCCACATCCACACCCACACCCACATCCACACCCACACCCACACCCACATCCACACCCACACCCACACCCCACACTCACACCTCACACCCGCACCCACCCACTTCTATCAGTGCAGAGTTGTCTGAATGATGTTAAAAACGAGTGTTCACTCTAGGTTACTGGCTCATTTATCGGTTTGGTGTAGGTGTGGATGATTCGATGGGAGAGAATAGAAGACCTACATCCAATAGAATGAATTAGACTGTGTCGAAGTAAAAAAATTGTAGCATCTCTCTGCCCGAGAATGTCCTTTTTTTGACATTTTCGAGTTGTTAATTTCAAAATTTTTTCTCTTAAATATTTTTCCTAAAATTCTGAAACATACACCCAAAGATGCAGAACTCTATGGTATAGTTCAATTTTCAGCTGAACCTATGTCTAAAATATTCATCGTTTTATCGTTTTTTGCACAGTCACAAGTGGAAAATTAATTAGGTATTAATGTTGTGAATCTTTCACTGGCAAGAAAATCTTATTTGAAAAAGTGGTTGACATGTTTGCAAAGCAAAAAATTCTTTATCGAATGAGCTATGAACCGTATTTCAAAAAGATTTTGCACTATCCCAAAGATAAAAAACAAAATCCGGTCGTTCATTGTGCCTCACCCGTTACTATGCATTTTGCTAGTGAAAGAGGCGAAAAATTTAGGTCGTTATGTAGATGTTAGCCAAACGAACACTTTTCGTTGAGGGTAGATACTCGTAATAGTTGAACAATCCCTTATGAATTAGGTTTTACTAGTTTCAGTAAACCTGACTGGAATTTTACATTTAATCCAGTCGATTCAACACAATTGTGCTCGCTGTTTGCATGCACCCGTAGGTGAAGTGACTTTCTCTTTATGGACCTTTTCATAAGTCATAATCGTGAGATTTCTTTTGATGTTCTCAACGTAAAAATAGTTCAGACTTGTAGAAAAAATAACGAGCTATTCAATGGTATAAGTTTTGACTAAAATGCGACTTAAAAGGATCTCAGAAGTTATGTTTTGCTGGTGTCATGTAGAATGATTGAGGATTGACATTCATTCCAATACCTTCCCTATTTTTCCTTTTTCCGTTTGCTGCGTAGAGCTGTATCTATCTTTCACAAAAGCAGCAGCATTTACCCTTGTTCCATTTGTCCCCGAAATTGCGTGTTTCAATATGATTCTTTTATTTTGTTCGGTAGTTTGCAATATCTATTTGGGTAGATCAAACAAGAGCTTTAGATGGCAAAAATGTGGTCACCTGGTGATTTCATGCGTCTCGTTCAACATAATGAAGCATATGGTCGACATTGCCGCAAATGCAAGAAAGTTATGGCGCCAGAAGAACTGTATTTCTTTTGCTCTGAATGCGCTAAGACGTTTTCTCTTACTTTCTTACCTCAACCTGAGCCCTCCTGTTGCGTGCCTGTCAAACGTGAGGAAATTAATCATGATACGCTTGTGTATGTTGCACGTCTGCGTTGGAATGAAAAGTACAATCGTGGGTACTGTGCAAAGAGCTGCACTATGCATAATCGGACATCACTGCACACATACTGGGAAGGTCGACTAGCTTCCTCACCGGAGCGATTTCCCTACTTTGTTCCAAGCAATTGGTACCGCCTCAGTTTGCAGGTGAATTTCAGAGACCTTCCCGATTGGGGTCCAAACTGGCATACACTGTACCACGGTACACACCCGCAAAACATTCATAAGATTATCGAAAACGGATTTTTGGTTCGCGAATGTCAACATGGGTTTCCAGCGCTATACCTGTCTCCTAGTATTCTTTATTCCTCGCATCCAAGGTACGCACGCATGGTGGTGTGGAACGGCACGTTCTTCCAATTTTGTACTTGAGGTGCGAGTTGATGTTAGAAAATTGCAACCGTCAAAGAAACGTGAAACGCTTAGCGTTGGCACTATAGGTGATATTGACACTCACTTTCCGAATAATGAAGATCTTGAGTTCTTATTCAAAACGGAGAACAGAAAATATTTAAAACCTCAAGAGGGTGTAGTTGTAACTGGTGTCATGGTTCGAAAATTGAATTTCGATCCTGCATTCTTGCAGTCGAATTGGTGGTGGTGCAAATGGCGTAATCTGAAACAGCTTCATCGATACTTTTATAACGGTATAGCACACACGGAGAACACAGACTGATTTTTCTTGACCCTTCAATATGTTTCTGACTTCAGCGAGATAAGAGTGAGAATAACTACCATAATCAAGACCTTGCTTCAGCAGCAAAGCTCATCAGAAAGAAGGTGTAGATGTGATTCAGGAGAAGATAGTCACACTTACACCTACAGCTACAGCTGCAGCCACACGCATCCACATCCATATACACGTACTTCCTTCTTGTAACTACCTGTTTACATGTATAATTAATCAAATGGATGTTATACAAGTGTGCGGTTATAAGTGTGACGTGTGGATGTGGATGTGGATGTGGATTTAAGCGTGGAATGTTGGGTGTGGGCGGGGTAAGTGGGTGAGTATGGGATGTGGGTGAGCGTGACCGTGAGTGTCGATGTGGGGTGTAGAGTGTGACTGTGACTGTGGCTGTGGCAGATTTTGGCTCACTAATTCACGACACACATACCCGCATCCTGAAGAATCGCGAATGCTAATGAATAATTCAGTAATTGTATAGATTATTTCAATGAGAAATGCATCGCAAAAAAACGAGCCTTGAATATATTTTTGGAAACAGCTAAAATATCTAGAAATAAATGCGGAAACTTTGGATTTAAATCCGAGAGTTATGTGTACTTCAAAAAGTGAATCATACAAATCAATCATCCTAGACTATCTGAGTATCAAAATTATACTGTGAAATCTACCATTTAAAATGTTGATTTCTATTGCGCGTTGCCAAACCAGGGTGTGGGTGTGGGTGTGGGTGTGGGTGTGGGTGTGGGTGGGTGTAGGTGTGGGGTGTGGGGTGGGTGTGGGGTGTGGGTGGGTGTGGGGTGGGTGTGGGGTGTGGATGGGTGTGGGGTGTGGGTGCGGGTGTGAGTGTGGGTGTGAGTGTTGATGGGGGTGTGGGTAAGCATCAATACTATTCTAATCCATGTGACACACCCACATCCACATCCACATCCACACCCACACCCACACCCACACCCACACCCACACCCACACCCACACTCATCTCCACATTCATACCCACCCCCCAGACCTCACATCCATAATCACACCCACATCCCATCCCACACCCACACCGTCAAGCCAAAACTAAAAACTCAAGTTTCAACGTAGCCTGAGGAGGGTGCACGGGATTTTGTTGAAAAATTCAGTAAAAAAAAAACTATTTTTCAGAAACTTTACGAGTAGAAGAGGCTAAATAGACATAGATAATCAGCGTCAAGTGAGAATCATAATTATACAAAATATCAAGTTATTAATTATATTAATTGTACGGATCGCTCCTGTCCTTCCTCCTTTTTCTGCTCACTGTGTGGGTGCGAGTGTAGGTGTGAGTATGGGTGTGAATGAAAAGAAGAAACAGATTCACACCCACAGCCGTCGACACCTGATGAGATCTTTGAGCAAGATCGAAACGCATCGTGGTAGTTGTTGAAAATTCTATGTTGAATTTCGTTGAACTGATTTTTATTCAATTCACCTTCGAGTTTATTGAGATACATAATAGCATGTTGAGATCTGCTATGAATATAATAGACGTCTACCATAGGTTGTTTTGTCAATTGTATCATAGTTAGAATAGTAACAAATAGTAAATTAACAAGAACAAAATAGAAAAAAGAAAACGCATAGCGGGTGAATAGAGCAACAAAACAAATAAAAAATAGAGCGATGGAAAATAAAATAAAATAAAAAAGTTTCTGTGCGAGATGCAGAAATAAATAAGACAAATTGTTTCTCGAACGATCGATTATTCTTGAATATCAGTTACTTTGTGTTAGCATGATGCAGATGAAGAAGTTATGTGAGTTTCATATTTTAGTTCCAAAGAGACTACGCTGACGATTTTTTTGACGGTAGGTCGATCGGTTCACCATGAAAATATTTCTTTCGATGTTCAAAAGTTGAATTATGACATTTTTGTTGATCTCGACAAGGATATAAATAGTCAGGTAAATCAGTATGACGATAAGAACAACGATGAACTGGATCATTTACTTGAGTGCAATTCGTGTCGTGATGACATTTGGGAACATCATGTTTACTATGAGTAAATTGAATGCAATGAGGCTTTGTGTTGTTTTTTCGACACAGTTCTGAGAAACGACATGGATGTGAATAAGTTTGATTATGGCTAAAAGACTCTTCTAGTGAATATTGATCAAGACAGTAAATTGAATTTTTGCATGGTGTAAGATGCCCAATTTGTTGATGATCTTTCTGTTGTTCATTCTTATCATTATCTTCTTCTTTTTTTTTATAGCCAAATATACCTTTAACCATACCAAAGGCTCGATGACCAAATGATTGATTGGTACCGTCATTATTGTTTCCAACTTCGTCTGGTAAACTTTCTTTATGTTTTGAACTGGATGTCCCGCTTTTAGAATGAGTATTATGGTTATGACTGACGAACTGTTTGTCAAATTTTGGATGAGCTTCCGTAATCATTTCGTGACTTATAACTAAATTACGTATTGAAACACTTTGACGTCCTGCACTTACATGAATATAATCAAGTAATGATAAATCTAAATCTTTTTTTTCAAATGTACATTTTAATATTGTATGATTATAAATACCATTCACACCCACATTCATTAATGATACTTGTCCTGTTTGAGGATTTAATTTTAAACAATAGAAAACATAATCATCTGGATTACAACCTTTATGAAATATATTTGATCCAGCTTTAAAATTCTGCTGCTCAAGAACAGTTTGATGTGATGATGGTGGCCAATGATTTATATATGAATAATGTTCATTGTAGTTTGGATCACTATTAGTATTAGTAACAAACGGAGCAATATAACATGTGAGATAGATAAGATTATGTTGAACTGTTCCGGATTCAATCATTTGATTTGTTAATATTAACATAAAGTCACCTCGTATTGCTTTCCAATATATATAGATACATCCATCAGATGTGGTGGTTCTATTAGATTGAGATAAATACTGTTGATACGATTGAGTAATTGTTAATGGATATGCAATATAAGTTTCGAAATTTTTTGCTGGTATAGTTATTGTCATTCCATATGAAGATAATAATCGAGAGTTTGACATAATTGACTGTTGTTCTTGTTGTCTTTTAATTAAGCTTAGCACTTGATCAAATACATAATTTGCATAATCCTTTCGGGAAGTGTCAGGATTACTAAGTGTTCTTACGTCGATGCTAAGATTTACTATATGTTTTGTTATTGTTAGATTATGTGGAAATAATTCTCGAGCATTCTTTTGAGCTTCTGGTGAAAGTGACTCAAAAACATTTTTTGGCATAATTATATGATCAATATAACTTAAAGGTATTAACTGTGGTAAATGTGCTTCGATTACCTGATGTGCATCAACACACTTATACCGATCTATAATATTACTAAGATCGACATCCATTGTCTGATGTTTTAATCCAATAATAGCCTTAAGTTCTAAAGCAGTAATATAATCATATCCAGGTATTGAACAATGAAGTTTTGTTGAATGAAATCGTTTTATATAACCACTGAATGAACCGGGATTTTTGATCCAAGGACGACAGTTATAAGTTTTTTCTTTATACATAGTAGCTGCTTGCATGGTAAAATTTGAGTCAGGATGTAACATAATATCCCGTTTGAAAACAATAACAATATCACCATAGTATGAAGCTGTATTGGGACCAAGAATACTAAATACTTGCTGATTAGTACCAAACTCAAGATCACCCTCGTGACCAATCCCTGTCATATTATTATGTAGTTGAATCGACGCTTGAGTGATTTGCTTAGTACAAAGACGAATTTCATCTATGTCGGATTTGTTAAGATTACGTATCAAGACTTGTTCTTTTGAATGAATACGGTATTCAAATCCTTGACTACTGTTTCCTTCAATTTCTTCAAGTAGATTATTGTTTTTGACTTTTTTAAATTCCATGCAAACGAGTGCTTCAATAAATTCGCGAACATCATTTTGAAAAGCCGGTCCATATCTGATGAGTATTTTTCGCACGCGTTTGTGTTGATAGACTGTATCAACAACAAATGTTGGGTCTTTTAATCTTTCCATATGAGAACGACTCATAACATGACCATGTACAAGAATTGATTCAAAAATAGGTGCTACACATCGATGAACTGGTAGAACAGCATCAATCCATTTTAATAAATCTTGAGAAACAGATATATTTTTCCATGCCATTCCGTAGACTCTTTCAACATAATTACGAATCATTTGAATCATTTCAGTTTGATTTTGAATAAAATTAATTCGCTTGTTTAATGCAAAATATTGTGCTACACCTAAATAATCTAACGTGTAATTATGTCGATATTTGATGATATGATCAGGTTTTGAACGATCACGACATTCAGAACCTGGATAGCGACATAACAAACGAATATCTCGTACATTAGCATGACTAAATGAATCAAGATGATCTTCTTTCATCATTTGAGTACATGGACTGCTTCCACTTGGACACATCTCTCTAGCTATATGGATTGTCGTTGACAAATGTTCTTCACTTTGATCATTACATAAACGACCCCAAGGACATACATGTGAATAACGATAACAATGTCTTTTTATTTCATTCATTTCATTTGCATTTGGTGAGCTGTTTTGTTCATTACTTGGTTGTAACAATTTAGCAAACATCTTACATGAAAATGGTGTATAAGGACAAGGTAAATTAAATGGATGTTGTTCATTAGTAATGTGTTTTTGATCATGATAACGGATACAATTACCACCAAATTCACATGGACGTTGACAATGACGAAATTTAGTGAGATGTTCAGCTACTCGTCTATATTTAAGATCACAATCAATACCATTTTCACATATTGGTACATGTCGATAAAGATTTAAATGATCAGTTCTCATATTAGTACAATGACCACCATCAGAACAATAATCAGGATGATCAAAATTGGCTAAGTGACGAGCATCAGTAAGGGCACATCGACCACCATCACGACAGTTTTTTCGATGAACGAACATTTGACAATGTACATCATCATTGTTTTCAGTACATTCAGAACTAGATGGACATAATGGAGGGTGATAATATGAATGACAGTGATTTTGATCGTTTAAATTTTCACAATATGCAGCATGTTCACAAGGTTCTATGTCGCGTACAATAAATTCGTTGACTGCAATGCTATTGCTATTTACTTTTGATCGAATCAAACGACATGGTCCTAGCGACATTCCAATGGCTTGAACAGTAGGTGGATATGCAACATACTTATCCAGAACTTGCTGGAATGGAAGAAAATTGCCATTTGGATTCAAATGTTGACCAGTATTATGATCATCAATCACTGAGAAGACTATTTCTTTGAAATAACCAGCATATTGAAGAATGACAGATTTGAATATAAGAGCAATGTGTTCTGGTCTGTAAATAGGTAATCATAACGTAAGATTTATAAGAAAAAAGTAGAATTTATCTGGCTGAGTCGTAAACACAGACCATACTATACTAGTTAGAATTCAACAGACTAATGGTTTGCAGACCTGGTCGTTTAAAGTACACTAATATCAGCGTGAAAGGATAGAATTTCCTAGACCAGTTAGCACAATAAAATGCGATTGACCATATCATCCATAGTCAATGCATATGACAAGAAGCAATGAGTCTTTTTAATATGCAACTTTTCCATAATCTAGTGGTCAAAGACGAGCAGAAAATGTTACCAACAATCGCATGAGAGAGGACGTAAGATGAGTGATCGCGTAATCAACGCTTTCTCTCGATCACAATAAAATGTTAGATATTATGTAAAGAAATAAATCACATTTTGAATGAATGATCGTTGATTTTACTTTAGTATATGTTTTTTCTCCGTAGATACCAAACATGTCAAGTGCTTGTCTAACCAAAATGTGTAATTAAACTTATGACACTCCATTCTTCTAACTTTAATATTAGTCAACTCGACAATCAATATTTCAAACGTTAGTTTCCATTATACTCAGAGAGAAACAACAAGCGAAACTCATATAATTATGATTGTAACGAAAATGAATAGATTATATATACATCAAACAATATTCGTGATAAGATGTAGAATCACGTAGTTTTGTTCTAATTCCCTAGAGAATATACTGAGTTAAGGGTACCCAAAAAAGTACTCTGATACCAGTATGTCACAGGAACTTTTGGGTACCAAAGTACTTGCAGGTACTTACATGTACCTAAGTGGTACTTTGGCAAGTACCCTGCTGGAAAATGCACAGTAATTGGGTACCTAAAGGTACTGATCAAGTACTGAATTGGGTACCATTGTATAGTATTTCTAAGTACCCTGTTACCAAATTTTCAGTATGTTCAGGATCGAACCTGATCTTTGACTTTTTAAAATTTTTTCTTTTTCTTGAGATAATTTACTAGATTTTTTTTACTTTATTCAATTTAATTTTTTCAATTCCAAAAACTTTGCAGGAACAATGTCGGGATCCGACTCAACTTGAGTTGGTCGTAGACCACTTCAGGGTAGTCCGATCTTAATTTACGACCAAGCTCGGCATTTCCTCGACTAAGAAATAGTCAAGAAATAATTTAGAAAAAACTAGTATGAAAATTGATTATTTTCTTATGATTTATCAAGTTGTTTATATAGAGCCGTACGTAAAAAAGAAAACGGTGAATGAATAGTCGCCACACAGAACGCGAAAAAATTAGGATACCCTGTTGAGATTTCCTCAGTAAAGTTACAGACTTGTGTATCCATGCAGGTACTTATTCAGTGAATGTACTTTTACGGGTACCCCAAACAGTACATACATCAGTAAAATTACTGAGAATTTTTAAAGTACCCATATTGGGTACCCTGCTAGAGCTTTCTCAGTACATGGGTACCCTGAACTCAGTACTTTCTCTAGGGTTGATACTTAGGGCATACCAAAAGTAGTGTCGCCATTATCAAATTTCCTTATAGAAAGGTTGAAAATTTTTCTTTTTTTATGAAAAGATAGAGCGTTTTTCGCTCTATTTTTCT
>CAJNOP010004319.1:91-10707 GCA_905250075.1 Rotaria sp. Silwood1 | reverse complement strand
CCACACCCACACCCACACCCACCCCCACCCCCACACCCACACCCACAGCCACAGCCACACCCACACCCGCACGCACACCCACCCACCCACACCCCACACCCACACCCACCCACAGCGACACCCACCCACACCCACACCCACACCTCACACTCACATCCACACCCACATTCACACCCCACCCCAGTTGTCCAATCTACAGGACAGCAACAACATCGATCGTCTTATGCTTATATCCATCTACTTCAACAACCAACGCTGAACTCCAATTATCTGCAACAGGTCTGCTCATACATTAGTTAGGGCTCCTTTTTCTTACATAACTTTACTTCTTTTAAAAACACACTTCCATCTTCCGATAATTTTTTTATTTATACCAAACAATTAATACATGTAGCATCCGTTTTCCATTCTAGAAACGAACAAAATGCAACTTCACACATGCATAAATCAATACCTTAATGCGCCAAGTGGAATCCTAAGATTTTGGTAACTGTTCTCACCACAGCGTCAGGATATTATTAATGTATATGATCTTTCGAGATATATACATCAGTAATAATTTGATCTTGTGATTAACTTCAATTGAATCATTAAGATTATTTGCCGTCTGATGATCTGCTTAGCCGCAGTGAAATCTATAGATCACGGTAGCTATTCTCGCCCTCAAAAATAGGTTTTTCAAGGTTTTCAAGCGGAATATCGATGTTGTTTTTGGACTTTTGTCCATAAAAGGTAGATTTTCAGGTCCGCAAATGGTCTCAGTAGATAAAGGCCATTAAGATCTATATCCAGTCGCACAAAATAAAAAGTCGAAAAATTTTTATCCGGAAGGGAGTCCCTTAAGGAATTTAGTAACAGAAATCTGAAAGGCATCCAGTTTTCAGTATTTAATAGAAGCGAACGTTTGATATTGTCTGATAGAGAAATTTTATTTTCCAAAGAGATCTGTAATAAACACGCGATTTATCCTACTTTGGTCGAAAGGTAAAAATGTCGAAAGAAAAATACCGGAAGTGAAAAATATCGAAAAATAAAAATGTCGAAAAGTAAAAATATCGAAAGAAAAAAGTGGAAAGTAAAAATGTCGAAAATCTAAAACGTCGAAATGTAAAAATGTCGAAGTCTCAAGTAAAAAGATATATAGTAAAATTGTCGAAACATATTTCCCTATGGCAGTTTTCAAACAGTTATCATTCAATGGTCCGTTGGTGCATCAAACAAATAATAATACACGGACAACATTTAAGCAAAATCGCCTCAACATTCTTTATGGTCGATATAATGATGCGGTCATTAGCTCATCAAATCTTTCTGACTTATCGTATCTTGTTGGAATAAAAAAAGTAGATATGATGCATATAGAGAACTCAAATTAGTTTGTTCATTAAAGTTCTTCCCGTTAGTCACTGTTGCACTTTATAAAGACAAATTTTTCTTATGAACTTAAATTTTATAAATGAAATAAACATATTGAATTTTTTATCATTAATCGAATCATAATTTAAATTGTTTCGATGATTTGATAACTCGGCATTATTATCCATCGACATTTTCTTTTTCGATATTTCTATGAGCGACATTTTTACTTTTCGAGTTTTAACTTTCGACATTCTTATCGTTCGACATTTTTACCATATTTTTTTCGACATTTTTACCGTTCGATATATTTTTTTTCGATCAAAGTAGGATTTACCAAACACGCTTGACAAAATAAATGAGCTATCAGTTTTCGATGAAGCAGTAGGTTTTTTAATTGAAATATGGCTATTTGAAAGCCAAGATATTGCTCTACAATTCAGAAATTTTAGGCAAGTCCAGCTGCTCTGTTGTTTCCAGTAACACTTCCTATGTAACATTGAGTATCATATTAGGTACGTCGAAAGTTTGGTCATCGCAAATAATAATATCATAAACATTTTTGTAGACTTCTAATTTTGATGGAGTACTATGATTTAAATAACCAATTTTAAGTATGTGTTTTAAATTTTTCATTCCAGCTGTCATTCCTACATCTCCAACAGCATCACCTAAAAGAATAACATTTGGACGGTTAAGAATTGATTGATAATAAGGTGTATCATGAATTTCGTGTTCATTTTTATTCAATGGGTGAACAAGGTTTTTACTAAAGGCTATTAATTTTCCGTTAGCATCAAATTCAATAGAATTAGAAACAATATGTGATGATTCATGATTATGTTTGAATTCTGGAATTTCTTTTCGAAGAAATATTTCGATAATATCACCTGAAAATTTAAATTGCTATTTAGAATATACAGTAAATAAAAAATTTTTTACCTAGACCAGCTGAAAAAATAAGAATAGGAGTTTGACTGCGTAATAACTCCGTAATAAATTCTCGTACACCTTTTCTTAATTCCATTTTTGAATGATGAACTAACTCTTGTAACATCGTTTGATTAAGATTTGACGAAAGAATCAAAGAATGAACTTGATGATACCATTTGACCATATGAGGAATTTTTTCTTCAATACTCATCTCAGAATCATTTGCAATCGGATAATATTGTAAAAGTAATTGATTTGCATGATCACCATATGTTGAGTCATCAGGTAACTAAATAGAAACCTATGATAGTGACATTTTTGGACTTAATATTTCTAATTGAAATTTTATTTTTGATACAAAAGTATTTGGAAAATTCTTACTTTAACTCGCTGATCATTCTCAATAATTGCATAGGTTGTTGGTAAAGTCTCTCCATCTTTTTCATACATAGTTAATGTAAAATCAAAATCAGCTACAATGTGTAACATTTTCCGTCCATCACGAATTAATGAATGAATTGTTTGTTCAACAAAATCTCGTTTATCTTCATGAATATGAACATGTTTATTTTCTTTCAAAAGTTTCTCAATAAAGCTCATTTTATCTAAAAATTACAAACTAAACATCATCGAATTTTTTCTTATTTGGGTGAATCCATGGAGACCAAACCACTTTTTTGGAAGTTGTTTTTGAATTTTTTTCGTCCAAATGCCGGTAGGCTCTAGAAAACACTTTTGAGGGAAAAAATCAGCCCATTCCTATTGAAAATCTGGAGTTCTGGGTCATTTTCTCTGACGAGGCAACTGCCTGATGTGGCACCCACCCTTTGAGCTCATATTGGGCCCGCGGGAAGGTCTCAGTAGGACCAGCAGAAGCCTAAATGGATTTATCTCCATGAACCTTTCGAGGTGAGTTATCACGTTTTTACTGAATTTTTGACCATTTCTTTGATATTGAGCAAAAAAACCAAACGACGTAATTGTGACCTGGAATTTCTGGGATATTCTAAAGATGATTAGACCTATCTATGTCCAAAATTTCAGGTCAAAACTACGCTCTTTGATTTTTTCCTCAATATCAAAGAAATGACCAAAAATTGAGTAAAAACGCCATAACTCACCATCAAAGGCTCATGGGGAGAAATCCTTTTAGGCTTTTGCTGGTCCCACTGTGACCTTCTCGCGTGCCCAATATGAGCTCAAACCGCGGGTGTCACCTCAGGTGGTTCCCTTGTGAATACACCGATGAGCATAGTTCGGCAGCATCAGTCATAACCAATTAATCATCTCTCAGAACATCTAAATTGATGTGAAGGATTTTCCCCTCTTTATCATAGAGCACAGCAACCATAATCAAAATATGCTCTCAGAGGAGTGCCGAACTGATGGTTTTGCCCAAGTAACTCGAAAGTAGAGACTTGCGCGTTTATGTTTTTCTGGACCCGGATCCGCATTCGGACCTGGTCGGGTAGAGACCTGATGTTTTTTTATTAATATCTAATACCGTTTTTGCATACGTGAACAGATAAAGGCACAAGGTTTTAGCTCTTTAGTGACCTATTTTAAAAAGAGTCGATGTACAATTATTTCTCGTTCATTTTCTCACTACTGAATAGTCGTTCAGTTCAAACCTAATACAAACCGAGTCTGAAGTTAAACATACGAGGGAACATTCCCAACTGCCAAATCGCTTTTTCAATGAAAGCTACGGGATTAAAGGTTATCGACTATGCTGATTCCGAATATGAGTATAAGAAATGCCCTTAGGCCTTTATATAGTGGTTTTCTAGAAAACCAGCTTTCCAGAATACTCAACTTTTTACTAAATGTTGTTTTTGATCTGCTCAGATTATAGAGCACGTCGAATTGTCTGTAAAATCAAATCTGTTTCTATTTCAAATCCATGGGATGGTAAATTCCAATTTCATGGAAATTCAAATAAAATAGTTATAACATAAATTTCCTGGAAATTCAATTCATTGCATTAGTAACAGGCATCGCCTATCACTAATATCTAATATATATATAGACATACGGCGATAAAGTGTAATTCTTGAGTTTGGGTTAGGTCGGGTTGGGTTAAGATGTATTGGGAAATTCATTTTGGTATAGGAAATGATATACATATCAGAGATGAGCACAGGACAAGATTTTTTGTCCTGTCCTGCCCTGTCCTGATAGTCGGTTCTGTCCTGGCGGGCGGCAGGACAGGACAAAAATCAAAATCGCGTTCTGTCCTGTTGACAATCTCTGTCCTGGCGGGCGGCAGGACAGGACAAAAATCAAAATCGCGTCCTGTCCTGTTGACAATATCTGTCCTGGCGGGCGGCAGGACAGGACAAAAATCAAGATCGCGTCCTGTCCTGCTGACTTTTTGTGTCCCGATGGGTGATAGGATAATACATGAAAACTTTGTCCTAGTTTGTTTTGCTAATTCATTCCTCTTTTTTCGAACGGCAGTGAGTCGGTGATGAGAGTTGTTAATCTGACTATCGTTGATCAGGGATGTGCGAACAAGGGGATAGGGGGTCCGGATCCTCCCACTTTTGAAAAGTAGTGGATTGATACGGTAAAACTGTACTAGAGCGTTTATTTTAAAATCTCAATGTAAGAAATTTGTCCTGAGGGGAAGTACAGAGATCTATACTTAGGATCTTCCAATTTTTTTCTTTGGACACATCCCTATCGTTGATCAAATCAAATATTACTATTATTTACGTTAGACCTAATTTATCGTTTATTATCCTCAAATACAAGAAATACACTCTAGATCATCACTTATTTGATAAGTACAAAAAAATATAGCAAAATCTTAATTTTATATCTTGATAGCACATTCATGACAAGAAAAAAATACAGAAAAAAGGAACATAATTCATTGTAATACCATTATCTTATTTTGTACTAGATAGTATCTATGAAAAGTAACAACAGCTTACGCTATGATCACAAAAAACAACCATTTTCATGAATAAATGTACTATAATAATTGAAACAACTAATATATCCTGACATTCTTTCAACTATACTATGTTCAGCTAATATTTTCATGGATAACGAAAGGCTCCCGACAAACCTATTAATGGTGTTGAGGATTTTTTTTTTTACAGAACATTATATTTATGAGTTTCATATGTAGATAATTGTCAAATTTTGAGAAGTTTAATGTGTTCGACGATGATGAAATTTCACTACTGCTCATGCTGAATATTTATTTTGAGAGTCAATAAATCGAAACATAAAATACAAAGTAAAATAAAACATATTCATGGCGAAAAAAAACAAAGAACACTTGTTTCGTGTTGCTTTCTGTTTGTATTGTCACTGAAAGTTTCTGAGTCATGAATGATTACGTCTAATTGGTAGCTTTTTTTTCAACGCATATTTGAATTAGTGTTATGACTCATTCTCATAGCGATATCTATCGCTCACAACACACGTCGAGTGTTAAAAAGTGACACGTCGAAAATGACAGTCGTTTAAAAAAAATATCAATAACAATAGAACGAGAAAGTTCAAACGAGAAATTTTTCTGTCCTGTTCCGTCCTGTTCGAATCGCTATCTTTGTCCTGGCGGGCGGCAGGATAGGACAAAAATCAAAATCGCGTCCTGTCCTACAGGACAGGACACCAGGACAGCAGGACCGTCCTGTCCTGTGCTCATCTCTGATACATATATACTATACTATTCAATCCTGGGTTATGTTGGATTGGGTTGGGTTGCGTTGCGTTAAGATGTATTGGGAAATTCGTTTTGATATAGGAAATGATATACTATAGTTTTCAATCTTGGGTTGGATTGGATTGAGTTACGATCAGAAATAAATTGTAATCAATGTAAAATGCATATATAGTGTATCCACTAACGAGGAAACCATCCGAGATGTTACTCTCCGCTTTGACTCGTTCATATCTCGTTTGATAGAGTATATTGAGTTAGTAAAAAGCCTAAAAGGTTTTTTCCTCAATGCTCTTCGTTCAAAAGTTGCAACCCTTTTACTGCATTTTTGACCTATTCCTATGTATTTAGCGAAAAAATTAAACTATGGAATTTTGACGTGAAATTTTGCCCACATATAGCTGCAATGGTCCTTAGGATATCCTGAAAGTTTCAGCCAGAACGAATGGTTCTTTCTGAAGATATTCAATTTTCAAAAAATAGCCGTTTACTTCAGACAGCTCACAAAAAATGAGTTGACTTGAAAATTGAATATCTTCAGAAAGAATCATTCATTCTGGCTGAAACTTTCAGAATGTTCTAGGGATCATTGGAGCTATATGTGTGCAAAATTTCACGTCAAAATTCCACAGTTTAATTTTTTCGCTAAATACATAGGAATAGGTCAAAAATGCAGTAAAAGGGTTGCAACTTTTGAACGAAGAGCATTGAGGAAAAAATCTTTTAGGCTTTTGGGTGTGTCCATGGGAAGTCGCCAGTCAATATGGCGATCTCCTCCAAATCTAATGAAACTTTCGAAGTTTGTAGAGCTTTTTACGCTGATCATTTTGATAGTAAAATTTTTAAATTTTTATCGAATTTTCATTGAGATATAGGCAAAATACTTTTACTACATTTTTGTATTTTTTTTGCAAAAACTCAAATCGGAATAGCATCGAAAAATTGATGATATGTCATCATCTATCACTCGAATCATCAAACCAATTACATATTCTGATTCCCTGTGAGAAACTACATCAGAATCTGTAGAAATTAATAGAATTTTGATAGACTTTTCTGGGATTCCTTTCTTCACTATATCAAGTAATATTTAATGAAAGTGTTTGAAAAATTTGATCAGAAAAGTGGAATAAACCAGGATATTGGCACAGACAGTGTTTCTAATGGAAATCTGAAACAAGATGTACAGTGCACTTTGTTTTGTAAGGGCAAAGTGTATAAGTACATTTTGTTTCCATAGGCAAAGTGTACCGAAATGTACAAAAAGGAAGTTCCGTACAATGTAAAGAAATGAAACATTACGGGTGGTGCAATAGTTCTGCATTAATTTTATTTTTCAGTTTCATATGCGCACAAGTATCCTAGACGAGTTAATGGGGAATTTGGTTTTGCGGCAAATTCAAATTCATCGAAACATTTCAGTCAAAACGCAACCAGGGTATAAGTATCAGCAACAACCGATATATGTGACTTACGGACCGAGTCATACAACGGTATCCAACGATATTTGGGCAACGGTATAAGATATTGCAATAGCGGTATAGCGGCATAGGATTTTGTCACCGCAATATAGTGATATAGGATTTTGCCATAGAGGTATTGCGGTATAAGATATTGCTATATCACTATATCGCTATGGCCAGATCCTATGTCGCTAAAGCCCTACGGCAAAATCCTATACCATTATACCGCTATACCCAAGGGAGAAAAGGCGTGACTCCAAGAGTGCGTACCCCACTGAGATTCCATCGGCACTCCACTGAGACTCCATGGAACTCCACGGGGGCTCCAAATTTTTTTTGGAGTATATAAAGTCTCACTGCTTTTCTTCTTAGAAAAACGGCTCTTTATGAGTAATTCGGGACGAAAAGATTAAATTTGAACTCTTCGCCTCGAATTACCCCTAAAGAGTCGTTTTTCCAGGTGGAGTATCATTGGAGTCTCATTGCAGTCGCACTTTTTCTCCCTTGGCTGTACCGTTATGGCCAAATCGTATACCACCATACCACTATACCGCTATATCAATTTCTTACATCGATGATATTATTTTTCTACAAATTAATTTGTTTTGGAGGAGTTGATTTTCTCTTAAAATAAAATTCCCGATCATATATGCTAGACACTATTTTTTGTTGTTAGAAAGAGCATAGTAAAAAGTATTTACATATATATTCTTTTCATCTCATATTTGCTTTTAATTTGAAACGAAAAAATAATGTGAAAGAGAAGCACCATGATTACCTGTTTCAACTTTCAAATGAATTCTGACAAGAAAAAACGAATGTATCAGTATTTTTTGGCATTATTTTTTCACATTTCAAATTTCTAAATTAAGCTTTTTTTATCGAAAGATGCTTCAAGAAATTCTCTATAAGATGGTGTGATTATTGGGACTAACATATCTTTTATTGATTGAAAAATGATGTCATATTCATCTGAGAAAATGATGAGCACTTTCGAAAATAGTATTTTTTCGATTCTTGACGAAGATATCACTATTCTAAGTAGAACGAATCTTTCTAAGACTTGATGATAATCTTTCTAATCTATTCATTCATCGTAATTTTAGAGCACGTTAGACTTCCTTATTTTCGATTTCATTGTCATAACATATAGATGATCATCAAGTCTTAGAAAGATTCGTTCTACTTAGAATGGTGATAACTTCATCAAGAATCGAAAAAATACTATTTTCGAAAGTGCTCATCATTTTCTCAAATGAATATGACATCATTTTTCAATCAATAAAAGATATGTTAGTCCCAATAATCACACCATCTTATAGAGAATTTCTTGAAGCATCTTTCGATAAAAAAAGCTTAATTTAGAAATTTGAAATGTGAAAAAATAATGCAAAAAAATACTGATACATTCGTTTTTTCTTGTCAGAATTCATTTGAAAGTTGAAACAGGTAATCATGGTGCTTCTCTTTCACATTATTTTTTCGTTTCAAATTAAAAGCAAATATGAGATGAAAAGAATATATATGTAAATACTTTTTACTATGCTCTTTCTAATAACAAAAAATAGTGTCTAGGATATTTGAGAGCAGTATGAAACTGAAAAATAAAATTAATGCAGAACTTTTGCATCACCCATTAAAACAACGTTCATATCTTCTGAAGAAACATAGATACAATCTGTATCCAATAGATCACGATCTACGCATAATTAAAAGATATTTTTTGAAATTGAAAATAGTTTTGTATATATTAAAAGGAAAGTGCAAATTTCTTCTGCAAAGTGTACATCATACACTCTGCTCTTTTCCAGAAAATGTACAGCAGCGTATGTTTTGAGATCAGCAGATGTTCTGTACATTGTGCTTCTGCTGTGTACACTTGCCATTAGAAACACTGAACCTAACCCAGGATTAAATAGTATAGTATATATGTATATCATTTCCTATACCAAAATGAATTTCCCAATACATCTTAACCCAACCCAACCCAACCCAGGATTGCATAGTATAGTATCCTTATATATAATGTTCAGTGTCTGTCTGTCTGTCTGTTTCTCTGTGCCGGGTCAAAGGTCAAGGGTCAATATATATTACTATTGTTCAGTGTCTGTCTGTGGCGAGTCAAAGGTTTAAGGTCAAAGGTCAGATGATGCTATCATGGGAAGGTCCCAAGAGTTATTATATAGGGTAGCCATAGGTGCTACAGGGCTATCCTGTGGGGGTACTTATAGGTCCTCAAGGGCTATATGATGGGGGTACCCATAGGTCCTCAAGGGCTATATGATGGGGGTACCTTTAGATCTTCAAGGGCTATATTATGCGGGTACCCATAAGTCCTCAAGGGCTATGATATGGGGGTACCCATAGGTGCACCTGAAGGTCCTCAAGGGTTATTATACAGGGGTACCCATAGGTCCTCAAGAGCTATTGTATGGAAGCACCCGTGAACCTCAAAGGCTATTATATGGAAGTACCTATACATCCACAAAACCTATAATATGGAGTCACTCATAGGTCTCCAAAAGCTATTATTTGGAGGTACCCATAGGTCTTCATGGCCTATTATATAGGGGGAGCCATAGATCCCCAAGAGCTATGATATGGAGAGACCCATAGGTCGCCAAGGCAAGGGGAAACAGCTGACTCCATGACTCCACTTGACTCCACCTGACTCCATTTGACTCCACTTGACTCCACTTGACTCCACCTGACTCCACCAGCTGGAGTCAGCAGTCTCTCTCTTGGAATTATTTCCCAAAAACAGAACATTTTGGTTCTGTTTTTGGGAAATAATTAACATAACAGAACAAAAATGTTCTGTTTTGGGGAATTACTTCCAAAAACTGAACGTTTGTATTGTTATAGGGATTAGAGGTAGCACTTTAACTTTATTTTAAAGTTAAAGCTTAAAGTTTAAACTACACTACTTTAAATTTAACTTTTAAAGTTAAAGTGATCATACTCTAAACTTTAACTTTACAAAATTTAAAGTTAAAGTAAACATTTTCCTATAAAAAACAAAATTTTTCTTAAAAATATCCATAAAAATGCATAAACGCTTATGAAAACACTCGCAAATCTTCATGCACTGTAAAAAGAGTCATCCATAGGTAATCATGTCCTCTACATTGAAAGTACCCTTGGGTCATCATATACTATATATTGGGAGTAGCCTTGGGTCATCA
>CAJNOP010004318.1:0-10715 GCA_905250075.1 Rotaria sp. Silwood1 | reverse complement strand
GTGGGTGTGGGTGTGGGTGTGCGTGTGGGTGTGGGGTGTGGGTGTGGGTGTGGGTGTGGGTGTGGGGGTTGATGTGGGTCAAAGTATCCCATTCAACCACACCCAGACGCACACACCCACACGCACACCCACACCCCACACACCCACACGCACACCCCACACCCACACCCCACACCCCACACCCACACCCTACTCAATATTAAACCTAATCCGAACATTCTGGTTCGATGTATGTCTAACTAAAGATCAAAAATGAAATCAACGGCATAGTATCCATGAGAATTTTTTTAGTTAGAAGTATTAGTGTAACTCTATTTCGAGCGATTCACAGATATTTTCAGTCATTCGAATAACTTAGACTAACAATGGAACACCTACAACTGATCAAACGCTATTTAACTTTTAGTAATGCCAATGTGTAGAGCTTATTGAGTTATTAACTAATATAATAACCATTTGAGCTCATAATGGGTTTAACACATTGGGCACGATGTGGCCCACCGGTGGGCCACGCTATGGTTTTACGAGTAACTGTATAGAAGAACACTTTCTTTTGTTTTTTTCTTAGGCACGAGGTTATAAACATGAAGTGTCAGTTGTTCTGTGTTCAGTGCTTTATTTGCGTTCTTTATTCCATAGGATAATGCTTGTCATTAAAACACTCTAGACAAAAAAACTTATCACAGTCAGAACAAAAAGTTTTCACTTTCTTTGCTGCCGCATAGCTTGCTTCTCTTTACTGTTGTGCCTTTCCCTTCGCATAGCAGCTAGTACATCGTCTGCCAACATTGCGCGTAGATCCTTCCTTTTCTTCAAGCTTGTGATCAGCGAGTTTGCGCTTGGAATGACTTGCTGATTGTTGTATCGGACCAGGTTTTAGCTTCTCGATTGGCGCACCAAGGAGTAAAGATCGTACAAGACTTTCTCGAAACTGTAAAATCTGTATGTTGCTCGCCGCATAATTTTCCTTGTAAATCAGATAACTATTAACCACTGCAGTTCCAAATACCAATTCAAATGCCACCTTTTTATACCATTTTATTGACCGTCTCAGGCATGTGTGGTATGTTGATAGTTGATCTGATAAATCAGTACCTTGTCTGCCTTCATTGTAATCGAGAACAACTTGCGGCTTCATGATGCGTTCATTCAGTTTATTGATTTTTCCGGTGTTCACCACAGTTGCTGAATGAAATGGTTTAGTAGATATCATCAGAACATCTCTTTTATCTTTCCACTTGATCAATTTTACACCGATTTTGTTCTGGAGCCCATAAACCTCACCAGGCTTGAGCTTTTTCTGAACAACTTCATATCCTGATCCAGTACGATTACTTCTCAATGTTCCAATAAGATACGTATCCTGTTCCAACAAACGTTTTGCTAGAGAAATACTAGTAAAGAAGTTGTCAGCCACCACGGTTCGATAACGTCCCGAAAGACCATTCAATAGATTCATTACGACTGCTTCAGCATGTCCACGACCTGCCATAGGATCTTGCTGACCAGTATAGATCACATAATTCCAGGTGTATCCATTGGTAGCCGCTAGCTTGTATATCTTTACGCCGTACTTGTGTGCTTTTCCAGGGATGTATTGTTTGAACAAAAGTCTGCCTCGCCATGGTACCATACTTTCGTCGATGCTAATAACTGAGCCAGGCATATATACTGATGAAAACCTCTCTTTGAGTAAATCTGAGAGTGGTTTCAACTTGAACAGCCTGTCGTGGTCCGAATTCTTGTTATTGTTGTTTGTAAAATGCCAAAATTTGAGGAGTAATTCAAACCTCTCTCTCGACATGGCATTTCGTATGATCTCTGATCCGTACAATTGACTACTGCTCCAGTAGTATTTCAGTTTCGGCATTTGTACCAATCCCATCTCGATAATGATTCCAAAGAACTTCAGCATCTCTTCATCGGTGGTTGGTTTCCATTGACGAAATTTTGACCGTCTGCTAATCTCATGAGTTTGCAAATATTGTTCCGCATAGCGATTAGTTTCACGAACCATAAGGTCAATAATTTCGTCCGTAATGAAATGCCGATAGCAATCGATAGGGTCGATTGTATTGTCTCCTGAAGTCGAAGTTACTTCTTCGACGAGACCATGATCTTCCATAAATTCATCATCCGATTCTGGTTTTATTTCATTCCAGACGTTTGAATCGATCTCGTCATTTGTCACTTCTTCGTCGGAGCTTTCAGATTCAAGATGTATTCTATCGAAATCATCATCCAAAGAACTCACTTCACTTCGTGAGCTAACGCTTTCTTCTGAATCGGTTTCTTCGAACGACATGTGTACTATTCCAAAAATTCACTCGTCTTTATATAGTAAAACAACACATGGATAAGAATAACAGAGAAAAGCCTGGAATTTTCCTCCTTCTTCTCACATATGTTATATATAACATGAAAAAGAACGAAAAATTGACTCAGGCAATTCTAGTTACTCGCGAAAAATGATTCATTATGTAGTAATACAAGAAAGAGAACGATAAATAATCAGTAGAAGATAACGAAAGGGTCATTAAGTGCATTTATTAGAAGTGAACTATTCATAAAAATGACATCTTGCAGAAATTTCATACGAAAACTGAATCGTGCCCAATGTGTTAATATTGAAAATATCTATTTGATTCTTCATAATACAAAAATGATGATCGAAATGAAATAATCCTTGTATGTATGTATGTATTTATACCTGTACCAACTTGGTTTTGGGTGAAGACAAAAAGAGTTACACAAAAAAAGAAATATTCTAAAGGTCATTGTATTTTTCGATCGTCGATGAGTTCAAGTAAAACAATGGTTGTTCCGGTTGCCATCTTCAAGCCATAAAGACATGGTCTCGATGACCACCTTCATTTAGCACTCTTTACTTGAAGACAGCTTCTTCAACATTGGATGAAATCACTTGTTAGCCAATTGAAATTTGATGTTGCTGACACCATGTCTTTACAAAGGACCTTGTGTGGTTGGTTATTCCTTGTGGTTTAAATTGCTTCTTGCAGTTCGGGCATGTGTATGTGTTGTTGTTATTTCGGCATAGCAGATCAGTGATTTTTGCAGGTGGTGATACAATTGTGGCTCGTCTTTGAACAGCACGTTGTTTAACTTGTTGAATGATAGTGAGTATGCCAGGCATTGGGGGTTTGAGTTGTGTCAATTGGTTGATGGTTCTTCGCCAAGAATCTCGATCAAGAGTTTGTCTTCTCCAATTATGGATGTTCATTTTTTCTAAATCATCTTTTATTCTATCTTCACAGTGGGCAACTTTCATGAAGCAGGCGGACATGTCACTTTTGTGTTCTGAAACAGGTTGCCGTTACTCAGAAGTGTTTGTATATTACTCAGAAAATCGAATTTACAAAAATAAAGCATTTTTTGGAAAAAAAAATTTTCGGGGCGACACACCTGAGGGTGACCCTTGCCCAGATTGTCGAAAAACTTTTTTTAGTAGGGAATGTCTTGTGTCACACATCATCCGATGCAGTTTTGCTCGCTGATTCCGAATATCACATTCAATTTGCGCCACAATGCTATCGGAATCGAGAAAATAGGGATTCGGAGGCAGAAGCCTGGATTTCTGGAAAACTTCTAGCGTAGCCTGGATTCCTCAGCGCGAGGTGGCGCTAAGCCCGACGATATATCACATATAGAAGAATAATCGGTTAGAATTTCAGATCAATTGGACTTAATCTCTTTATAGGGTTAGCAAAATATGGAATGGCCAATTTCCGAAGCTATATCTAGCAAAAGCCCCAATTTTTTTTTTCTGAAAAAATGTTTATTGTTATACATGATTCGATGCAACTCGACGAGCTGATTCCGAATATCACCTTGGTTTTGCATCAAAACGATGTCTTATTGTGAAAAACAGGAATTTAGGGCCGAAAACCTAGGTTTTTGGGAAGCTCGTAGCACCGGCTATGCTCATCGGCGTGAGATGATGCTATGGTGAACGATGTACCAGACATGAAAGAACAATCAGCAAAAATTTGAGGTCAATCGGACTTAAACTCTTTGTAGCGTTTACAAAATACGCAAAGGCTGGTTTTCAAAATCTTGCCGATTCCTAGAAACCGACTTTTTTTCTCAGAAGCACTTACTGCTATATATGATTCGATGCAGCTCGACGAGCTGATTTCGAATATCATCTTAGTTTTCCGTCAAAATATTTTCATATTCACAAACCTAGCGATTCCTGGGTAGAAACCTGGTTTTTTTTTGGAAAACCTCTCACTCGGACTGTGCTCACTGATACAGCACGATGCTATGATCAACGATACATCAAACATGGGAGAATAATTGGTGAAAGTTTCAACTCAATTGGATCAAAATTCTTTGTAGCGTTTACAAAATACGACATGACCGTTTTTTCGACCCACATTGGGCCCAGTAATCATTTCTTTTCTATTGAAAATCTGATTCAAGCCAAACCAATTTTTGATACAGTAAAGTTCATGGATCAACAATTCATTCTGCATAGTTTTTCCCTTCAAACTACTTTGATAAGTTGATCAAAAGAGTGGCTTCCGTAAAATTACCGATTTATGACCAATTTTTTTGTCGATGAGTTTTTCCAGGGTTCGAGTTGTTTTTTGAAAATTTGGTTTTAAGGTAAGATAGACTAACCATAGATGTATTCATTCCAATATTTAAATTTTGGAAAATGGAACTTGAGGTCATGTCCGCCTGGTTGCCCACTGTGCCACACCCTCACCCACACCCACACCCACACCCTCCGATTGGCTGTTCACATGATAACTTTTGACAACAGAGTCAGATTGCAATGAAACTTTCTACAAAGCTTAGTCTTGACAATATCTCGGTCGAGTTCGAAGATGAGAAGGATCGACCGAGCCGTTCCTGAGTTATTTCAAAAATACCCATTTTTCCCTATAGCTTCCTGTGGAAAAATCGACCTATCGCCACTTTCGTAAACGACTTCCTATCATAGTCAATTAAAGTCCTAACTATTATATACCATTCGATAGAGAATTTCAAGAGCTACAAACTGATATATAAAACATAAAGAAACAAGAGGAATGATTTACATATGAGAAGAATAATTAAAGAAAACTAAGTTATATTTTGGTCCACGATCTAATTGATTCTTAAATAGAACTCTATCTTCCAATCACAGTGATGATACTTCGAGGTTTTCAGAGATGGAGAATTCGAATGTGTACTGCACTTCCATCGAAATACTATTGGTTGTGCAGTGACCAATAGAAATCAAGTTATAGAGAAAACGACTTTGTTAGGGTAAATCAAGGGAAAGAGTTCAAACTTGAGCTGTATTCGGTCCCAACTCCTATTGATTTGGCAACCCGCAATAGAAATCAACATTTTAAATGGTAGGTTCCGCAGTATAGTTTTGATGTTGAGACATTCTAGGATGATTGATTTGTATGATTCACTTTTTGAAGTACACAACTCTCGGATTCAAATCCGAAGTTTCCGCATTTATTTTTTGTATATAAATGAATCAAAAATTAATATTCATTAATCAGTATCATTTTATAGCAGTAGCAAATAAATGTTAAAAAACTTTTAGGTAAGGAAACAATAAAATATTGCCGAATATTAAAATTCGAAGAATATATTTTTAACAGTGTAACTCAAATAGATTTTTCATTTTCAGCATCTTTTTCTTGACTTTTCCTGGCATACTCCATTTATTGTCAAACGAGATGTGCAACTTAAGGGTACCCCCCCCCCTCTTTTTTGACACTTTGTGGTTCTCGAAGACGGTACAACCGATCAAGCTGAAATTTTTACCACAGATAGAGCATCAAAAATAACGAGATACGTGTTCGAGGAAAAAAAATTTAAACTAAGTTTTCGAGGGGTTTTCTGGAAAACCAGGGTTTTCCAGAGGTCCGCATCCTGCTACATTACGACCCCCCTTAAATTTTGCCCGATTGGGCTGAAATTTTGTTTATAGACGCCCAACACTATTCCCCAGAGGTAAAATTAAGGATTTCCAAAAATCTCACTTTCTTTCTTTTTTATAAGAGAAATAGAGCAAGGTTTGAATTTGTGCTTCGGGTCTTGGCTTTTGCGACCCTGTAACTTGGAGTAGGAACATCAAAAATGAAAACGCTCGATTTTACCTCTGGAGAATACTCTCAAGTGTTAGTGGTAAAAATTTCAGCTCGATCAGACAAACTAAAAAGGGGGTCGTAATGTATCAAGATGTAGAAAATCGCTGTTTTCCAAAACGCTAAGTAAATGAAAAAAATTTACATACGATTACTATGAAAAAAAATTTTTTCTCGATCTAATAAATAGGTAAAAGTAAAATGTTTCGAGTCGAATAATGTCTCCAGTTGTAGGTGGCACCTCAGGCTATCATACCTTGGGCTCAACTCAAAATCGAATTTTGGGTCAAAAAAGAGGGGGGGGTACCCTTAAAATTAAAACATTTTAAGCATTTTTATTGGTTACTCATATTCAGATTCAGGGTTTTTTTTCGTAATACAACGAAAATATTTATTGCCGTTCATAACATGACTAGTCGTTTAGTCTTAGACTATTGGAAAAAGTTCAATAATGTTGACAAAGACCGACGTAAAGCTGCATTGTTTCGTTTGCCAACTAATCCTGTAATATTAAAGAAAATCATGTGAAATTTAGTCTATCAATATTGATAGTCTCGTCCTGGCGAAATCAGAACGTGTATGTAGTGAACATTTTTCTGCCCGTGATATCATATACTTATAATAAAAGGACATTGATGAAAGGTACCTTACCCATTCATACAAGCAAATCAGACACACTTTGCGTATGGATGTCGATCTGGGAAATTGTTAGAGAAAGACTCACACCCACATCCATACTTACACACCCACACTCACACCCTGATTCATGAGTTCCTACAAAGTCAAGGGACACCACCCGAATGTCGCTGATAATGGTTTGCAATTTGTAATTATGAAAATCATCACCATTGAGATTTCGTAAGTAATCCTTGACATAATAGCATCTACCGAATCAGATTTTCGAATGATGGATTTCTTCGAATTCACAATGTTTCTATGACTCAGATAGAAGTAGTCTATGATAATGATACAGTTCTGTGTATAACTCTATCGTATTACGTTAAATTGATGTCGAGTTTACGGTGGGAAGTTACCGTTACCGTTACCTGGGTAACTGGTAACGGGACCGTTACCAGTTACTTTTTCCTGGTAACTTCTCTAAAAAGATTGATTACTACTTCCCATCAACAGAATTTTTCAACTACGTTATTTTCTAAGTTGACCCGTTCCCAGGTAACTGGTAACGAGTAACAGTTACCAGGGTAACTGGTAACTCCAAATTTTTTTTACTGGTGTATTGTCAATATTCGGTCCAATAGAAGTGATATTTAGTCTTTTCAAAAAGTTACCAGGAAAAAGTAACTGGTAACTCCTTCCATAGGAACCGTTACCGTTCCCGGGTAACGGTCTGGGAACGGTAACTTCCCACCCCTAGTCGAGTTATTGTTATCTGCAATCAAAATTTACTACTGTGTACAATTATTCAAAGTTTGAAGGCTAAAGCTTGAAATATGAGTAAAGCTCAAGTGAGTTAAGTACTTTTGTTCAAAACTCCGATTGTGTATGTATTAGATAATTTTCGGTATATATCTTTTCCTCTTCAATGCATATTGAGTCCATTCACTGCCAAATTTCTTTGCTAATTCCTCTTCTTCAAATTTGACACGTCTTGCGACAATCACCATTACGAACAAGTGAAACATTAAAATTCCAATTGGGCTATACATAACTTTTAACCATGTTTGATTAGGGAAGAAGTCTGTCAAACGTTGATGAATTAGTAATATTCCACAAATTAAGATGCATACAAACGTGTACGATGGATGTCGCACATAAGCATATGGACCAGTCTTGATTAATTTATGTGTACTTCGAATGGTTACCTCAAAAGTAAAAAATGCTCCTAATGTTCTATAACACCAGATTCTTCCCAAACCACCCACGATTATGAGAATATATCCAATCATTGACATTGGATTAAATTGTAACAGATCAAGTGATGTTGATATTTGTGGAAAAAATATTGAAATGGACGTTGGTGAAAACATTCGAAGGAGTAAATATAACGTTTGATATAATGTTGAAGTCCATATGAGAAGCTTGCCAATTTTCGGAGCAATACGAGATACAAATGATAAACTAATCCCTTCATATGGAACATAGTCATTAGTAGAAATAACATTGGGATTAGAGGTAACAATGTGGATAAGTAAACTTGTAAAACACAGAAGAAAAACTTGCAATAGTGTAGAAATGTCGTTAAACATGTTTTGTGTGAAATATCAGAACATTGAAATGTACTGTTATTTATCATAGTTCTTTACATATTCGTCTTTCTTTCATTTTTCAATGCAAGAAAGATAAAAAAAGAAGCCTTATCTTTATTTATAGATTATAACAGTTGTGTCTCTCTTGTGATATTCTCTTTACATTGTTCGTTGTTATTTTATTTCTGCGCAAAAGAAAAGAAATACGACAAGCACACAGATAAGAGAAAAATGATCTGACTTTCTAAGCGTAGTTGCTTGGGTGGGTATGGGTGTGGGAGATGTGAATGTTGTTATTCACTTAAACTACATTCACATTCATAGCCACTCGCACTCCCACCCACACCCACACCTTTTGGATTTAAGATGGGGCGCGCAAAAATATTTTCTCGAGTTTGACTCGCATATTCGGCCGTAAATGAGTGAAAACAGAGAGAAAAATGTGGAGAGTTCCATCAGAGATTACTGGCTCTATGAAATCACAGGAATACTCCTGAGCCGTTCGTTTCCATGCTGTACTTTTCAACTTCAATTGTTTGAAAATTGCTCGAACCCTCTTTGGGTACGCAATCTTGGAGATTGTATCCAATTTTTATGGTTTAAAGCTAAGGAATTGACGGTACAGAGCTTGGGCCGTAGGTTTGGCAATAGATTACATATTTCTCATATATAAGTGATTCTATTTTTTGTGATTGTGGACGAACAACTAGGACTTGAAAATTCTTAAAGCTTTCCATTTTAAAACAGTGCTGCCTACACTCAACCCATACAATTTTACCAACTTTATCTCTGCGCTGTTTTTTTTGCCTTACTCGCATTTTGCATACTCTCTGTTGCAAAATTCGTTCTGTTCTTTTTGTTTTTCTTCGTAATGCTCTGTTTTTACTACTTAGTAACTCTTACGACTGTATGTTGCACAGTACTTGATAGCAGTTAAATATTGTTGATAGAATTGGACATGATGGAAAAAAAAGAAAGGAAGTAGAATAAAAGAAGAATGTGCTTTCAAAATAGTGGCCACCGTATATACTCAATCGGCAACGTGTGTTTAGTCACAAAAGGTAGAATCATTTTCTTGATATGAGTAGTAGAAGACATTTGCCAAAGGTATTTACGGAAATCCCTCTCAAAAAAATTTGCCAGAAGCATATGAGATAGTCGAAAATATAGAATCATGTCATTCAACACCCGAATCTGAATAGTGTATGAGGACGTCAGCATTTTTTGATTTAAAGATCAATACTAGAAATCGCTGCAAGATTAACGCCTAAAAACATTAGCAAATCCTGAAATCTGTACGCTGCAGATTTTATAAATAGCTATCATACGAAGATTTCTGTAGAATCGGAATAGAACATACAGCGAAGTAACAATGTCGGAATACCAAAGCTTAGGACAGATCCAGTATTATTTGTCGTCGATTCGGCAAATAATCTTAGTGATTTACACACATAGACTGTCCGTTACAATCGATTTCCAAGAAGGGACGGGCGTGCAACTATTTGTGGCATAGTTCAATGCACATGAACAGTTCTGTATTGTAAGCAGTGATTAGTCCGACAATTCTAACAAGTTTGAATCAGAATGTTTTTTTTTCAGAGTACAAATCACTTTTGAAATCGAAAACGTGCTGAGTTAGATGGACTAAGCTCTTTCTATTCATTTGAAATACTTTCATACTTCTTCGATTATCTGGATTCTGCTCACGTCAGTGTTTCTTCTTCTATCGTTACTATGTGTTGTACTCTTCAGTGTCTACTTGTTTTTGTTCATTATTCGTCAGTCATCATCTCTGTCGACTTCGAGCTCATAGAACGATCATGCTGACATACGTCACGAAGATTTCTCTTCATCGATGACTATTACTGCTTCCATCAATTTTGAGGAGAATCAAAGGACTAGAAATAAATGGTTAACACATGTTATAAAGGAGATTATCTGATCTGTCGCTTTTCTTTCCTCAGTGTTGCTTACAATCTTCTGAAAAGAAGATAACTGATTACCTTGATTATCATCTTGTCTTCCTATAATCAAGAACATGAACGATAAATCAAAAACAGCTCATGAGAAATAAAAATTAGTCGCAATGTGCGCGTATATCATTTGATTCTGTCGGCATGTCCTCTATGTTATGAAGATAACTCCGTTTTTCGAAGATTGTGGGAATGAATTATTTTCAAATGGAAACCGTGTCTCCAGCATCAATGGCATCATCATATGGTTGGTTTACGCTTTGGAATTGCATTCGTTCCGTATTTTCCAGCACCAAAAGGCACCGTCATGCGTTTCGAAAATTCGTTCTGAGCTGAAATAGTATTTCTCCGTCGCACAATCGTTCGAATATTTTAACGCAAGTCTTCTTTCAGTAAGGGTGTGTGGGTGGGTGTGGGTG
>CAJNOP010004316.1:0-10725 GCA_905250075.1 Rotaria sp. Silwood1 | reverse complement strand
CTAGGCAAGCCAAGGGGAGCTAATATTTTAACCTTGTTAGTTTGTCGTTGAGAGCTTTCTTTTGATGTAAAAATATCTAGTCTTTTCAACTTACAATACAAACACCTCCATTGTTAGATTTCTTTCTGAATCGGGCCGGGCCGTCAAAAAGTGACTCGATTTCGAGACCCGAAAGGAACCAGAAAGATTAAAAATCTTGCATATTTTACATGAGAAAGTATGATTGAGGGTGTGGCTGGGTGTGGGTGTGGGTATTGGCGATCAAAGAACCCACACCCATCCATTCATCCGAGGAGAATATTCTATATTTCAAATAAAACGTATACTGTTTTGTTTATGAAAAAACCAAAGAAAGAAAATTCTGAATGATGCATGAGAAAAATAATGTTAAATAGGTGATTGTTGTAAAAGATTGATATATTGATCGCATAAAGTATTGTTTAATAACATAAGCAATATTTATTCAAATTGAATTAAATTTTAGTCATTTAAAATTGAATATTTATATAAAAAAATAATTTAGTTAAAATGTTCTTTTCATTTCATTTCGGTAATAAAGCAAAAAAGTTAAATGTTGAACAAATTCTTTTTATTCATTTAAGTTGAATCATGATTGAAGATTAATAAAAAAAATAAATGTGAAAGCCTCGGACTTACGCTCGAGAGTTCTGTGTACTTCAAAAAGTGAATGAGACAAATCAGTCATCCTAAAATGTGTGCACGGAAAAATTATCCTGGCAAACCTTTCTTATAAACACTCGATTTCTATTGGCTATTGTTCAACCAATAGGACTTGAAGTGAACACAGTTCAGATTTGAAATCATCGCCTTGATTTACTCTAAGAAAGTCGTTTTTCTTATAACTTGATTTCTATTGGTTACTGCTCAACCAATAGGATTTCGAGGCAAGTGGAGCACAGATCCGAGTTCTCCACCTCAGAAAATCTCGAAGTATCATCTCTGTGATCAGAAGATAAGGCTCCAATCGATCCACAATTAGAGCTTGGACAAAAACGGAACCAACTTCCGTTTAATTATCGTTGGAATAGGTGAGTCAATCTTCGTGTTTCTCTTTGTTCTAATATACCATTTTGTAGCTCGTGAAATTCTCTATCGAATGAAATATAATAGTTGGAGTTTTATTTGACTATGATACGAAAAGTCTTTTACAGAAACAGAGAAGGGTTGATCTTCTCACAGGGAAGCATAGAGAAAAATGACTATTTTTTCAATAACTCAGCAATGGCTCGGCTAATCATTCACATCTTCGAACTCGACCAAGATATTGTTGAGACTAAACTGTGTAGAAAATTTCATCGCGATCGCACTCTCCTTTCAAAAATTATCGTGTAAACGATCGGACGGCCGGACATACTGATCGATTCTAGAGTGTACTTACTTTTTGAGTACACAAAAAGTATCACTAAAGTGCTTTAAAAGTAAATCTTTATTAAATAATATTTAAGAAAATTCAAAATAACAATTCAAATATTTAAAATAAAATAAATAAATCTTGAATTGATAAAAGAAAAGTTCTTTAGAAAAACTTTTAATCCACTTTTTTACTCAAATCAATATTTCCATCGAATTAAAATCTTTTTTCTTCTTTTGTTTCATTCTTTGTTGAAGAAACTCTGCTGTGAACAATAGAACAAAATAAAAGATTTTCAATCAACGAATTCTTTTTTGTAAAACTGATGTATAATTCTAATTTGTTCGTTTTTCAAATTTTCTTCAAGCATCTCTTTCAATTTGTCTTTCATATTATATTTCGGAATACAATGTTCGTAATTCATTGTCAAAAATGATTCAATTGTTTCAGAATGTTTTTTTTATCTGTGAAACTATCTATGCTTTAATACTAAGTTTATCTAATGGATCGAACTTTATTAACACCATTGTTTCAATATACATTAAATTATTTTGATATTGACAAATTTATTGATATCATCAACCTGAATTTATCAGTTTCAGATCTCATAAGTACAAAAAATTTAGAAGCTTGATATTTGTTCTAGATTGAAATTGAAAAAGATTAAAATAAAAGAACAAAACATATCACTGTATGAATAAGCAAAGAGTCAGAAGACATTCGACAAAATCGAATTTATGTGATTTTCGTTTTGTTCAAAATATCGATAATTTCGATCCATATATTCTATCAATATTAAACAGAATCTGAATCATTTTGTATTTTCGTCTTTTCAAATTTTCTTAACGCAGAAAATAACGAAATTTTATTAATCTTTTATTTTTTTCCCCTATGATTTCATGAAAATATCTTGTTTACATTCAATATTCTCGAAAAGTTAATGGTTTCATTTATTTCATATGCGCATTAGTTTTTTTTCTAGTGTGATAATTGAATGCGATTGTCTTTGACAAAGAAAGGATGTTGTCAAAGAATGATGAGAAAGAAAGACATAAAGAAAATGATCGTATTTTACTTTTTTGTTCAATAAACAAAATGACAAGAGAAAAACGAAATTTGACATGATAGTATTTTTTTTCTACATTCGACAATCAAGTAAGATCTTTAGTTTGAAGACTTTTTACTAAGGATAATTTTCGCAATGTCGATCATCATAAAACTGAGCTTTTCGCTTTTCAATTTTATTCGTCAATCAAAGTAAAAATTTTCACTACAAATGAATACGATAAAGAATCACTTTATAAATGACATTTGTAAATCTTAGACGAAGACCATAAATTTGGTTGAGAAAAACAAGTATATTCTTGATTTTCACTCATCGATTTAAATGTTTTTGGCGACTATTGCAGAAAAAGCAATATCATGGAACCTAATTCATCAATTAAACCAATCCTTAGCCATCAATTCGATTATTCATATTTAGTTTTGGTGGAATAATTTTGAAAAGCTATGACAAAAATAATTTATTTTTAGCAAGAATAAAAATATCTCATGGATTTATTTCTTTATGAAAAAAGTCTTTGATGAACAATCGTTTTATGAAATCAAACGAATAAAAGTATTACTTTATAGTCTTTGAGATGATGTCACAATTATTGTCGATTTTCAAGCAAAATGAAACAGGATGTGGATGCAGACGTGGATAAAAATGTGTTGTTCATCGATACTCTGTCAGTTCTTCAGCTATCTATGTGCTCGACAAATTGCTATTGTTGTAGTCTATCTAATTGTCTGAATTTAATGTATGAGAATCGCTGAAAAAGTGCATTTTCGAAAATATTTGTGATTGGTTTTTTCTTAGTGCTTTTTCATTTATGACTCATACACAGAGTGGGGAAAATGCAAACATGGAAAAGGTCAGATGATGTAAACCTTTCATTGTGACAGCATTTTTTATTTATCTTCTCACAATAGTTCTTATCTTCGTTGTGCCCATCCAAATACTTTTCTCTTGCTCATGATAGGCATAGTGCTGAATCACTTCCCAGTTCCTTCTTGATTACCATATAAAGATAATGAATGATTAATGATTTTTATACAGACGACTATTCCATTAAAAACAACAACAACTCAACGATAATCTACTATGCAACATAAACACCTTCTAAGCATTCTCCTTCTGGTTGGCCTGCTTATGGCGGCTATGATTCAAGGAAAAGTTGTACCGATGGTCAGTGATAATTTGCTAGAAGGATCAGATGAAGAAACTCTTGTACGGAACACTCGAGCTGCACTCGACTGGCATTGCACACAAGCATGTGCTCAAAGGTGGCCATGTCGATTGACTGGCTTTTTCCTTCGTCGATGTGACCAGTTTCCAGGATGCATCTGCGACAAATTTTTTTGGGAAGTATAGAACTATGAATTCTTTTTGATGTTTATTAATAAATAAATAAATCTTGTTAATCACGAATTTATTTGAAACCCTCATGCAAATCCTTCGATTCATGATGGACGGTATGTTTTTGGGTAAACAAGGGTGTTAGTATGGATGGGGTGTGGGTGTGGGTGTGGGTGGGTGTGTGGGTGTGGGTGGGTGTGTGGGTGTGGGTGTGGGTGGGTGTGTGGGTGTGGGTGTGGTGTGGGTGTGGGTGTGTGGGTGTGGGTGTGGGTGTGAGTGTGGGTGTGGGTGTGAATGTTCAAGTGGCTGGGTGTTGATCTCTTCTTAATTCATATCCACAACCACACACCCACACCCACACCCACACCTACACCCGCTCCCACACCCACACCCACCCTCAGTATCTATTAATAAAATTTCATCAATTATAAATGTCCGAATGTGTTTATGTTCCTTTAGATTTTGTATCATCTAAACTGATTCATTATCATTATGTTGTGAAAATTAAAAATAGTTTTATAATGAAATAACTTTTTTTTTGAAATTTTTAAAATATTCAACACTACCGAGGGACCATCCCCAGGTGATCCGCTCCGATTTCACTCGTTCATATATCATTCGATAGGGGACCTCGAGTAACTAAAAAGCCTAAAAGGATTTCGACCGACGGCTTTTCTTTCGAAAGTTATGACCAGTTTTCTGAGTTTCATAGCGAAAACTATCATCAAAAGAAAAATTCACAATTTCATCCAAGAAACTTATAGAGAGCTGAAATTCTTTTTGATGGTAGTCTTAAAGGTCCTCTATATATCCTAAAAGTTTTACACTTCTATCACTTTCTCTTCCCGAGTTATAGGTCTTGTCTGTTTAGCAGGAGAAATCATAATATGACACATCACGCAAAGTTTCTTTTTCTAATATTTACTTCCCTCAATAAATGAATATTGCATATTTACTTTTTTTTTCTTCGAAATGTGTCGTATGTACAGGTAGTGAAGAAATGTCTATGTCACGTATATTCTTCTTAATTACAGTTATGGAAAAGATAGAGAAAAGTCAGAAAGAATGGAGAAAAAGTAAGGCCATTTTGAATCTTTTGTTATGACCTTCCTTGTTTGTCAGGTCATAAAAGTGCTCTTTCTCTTTTTTTGATGTTATTAGCATTATAGCGTCATCACGAACACCATCTATGTGTATGTTGTGGTCAAAATTAAAATTCAGTCAAATTTAAAATTTGTCTAGTCAAAATTGAAATTTTAATTTCGTCTAGGCAAAATTAAAATTCTAATTTTGTCCAATATGATCTCAGTCAAAATTAAAATTTGAATTTTGACCAGACAAAATTAAAATGTGTTTCTCGTGAGTAGGAAGTCTTAAAGAAAGAAAAACAATTAAGATAGAACAAATCTCTTTTATTTTACAATTAGTGGCGTAACAAAGATTTTGTATATGTAAACGCTGGGTCTTAGCAATAGAGCATGGGATTCAGATGAAGCTTCTGGAGAATGACATTGGGTCCAAATGATCATTTTTTATCAAAAAGTTTTCCCGATCAAAGTTTGCGGAAAAAAGTTTTCTCCTATTCCTCATCAACATTTTTTCCTCTCAAAACGCTATAGCGGGATTTATTCTTTCAGAATTTATTTCCTCTATGACTTTTATTAATTATGATAATATCTCAGCAGATCCACACTCAAACCTGTGCCCTCATCCACACTCAGACCTTCCCCTGCATCCTACACCCTCACTCTCACCTTGTATGTATTAAGGAATAGCGTGGGATTTATCCCAAAATGCTTAACGATTTATTGAAAAGTCCGAATAATCTCCAAAAAAATAAGTCCCGGTAGCTGCTGGAAGATTTCGATAATACTTTAAAAATTTTGAAAAATTCGTGAATTGTCCCAATGTTTTCGACCTTGTGATGCCCATAGCTACATCGAATTTGATCTAAAAATACGCATCCTCTCAGGAATTATAACGTTTTGAATTTTTGCTACATGTTGCAGCTGAGATCCAACATATACAAAAATCCTGCTTACACCACTATTTGTTATCCTTGGCTATCAAAGTTTTATCGTTTTATGTACATCAGAAATATTTTAATTTTGTCTGGTCAAAATTCAAATTTTAATTTTGACTGAGATCATATTGGACAAAATTAGAATTTTAATTTTGCCTAGACGAAATTAAAATTTCAATTTTGACTAGACAAATTTTAAATTTGACTGAATTTTAATTTTGACCACAACATATATATCTTTTTCTCTTTCGTTCCTATTACACATGACGTCATGATCTCTCCCTATTTCTCTAGTATATATACTCGATCGTGTTCTTCTTATCACTCATTCCTATTTCATACTGTTCAGTTATCAGTTGCTACTATCTTTCAAAAAATAAACAAAACCATGATAAACGCTCGCAATATCGCAAGATTATTAACAAAACACGTTGCTAAATTGCCACCATCAACAGTACAACTATCTAACTACAGTGTTAGAGACGAAGATGTTACCAAACACCTCTAAGAAAACATAATTACAATATTAAACAGTAGTGAATATCGATTTGAAAATGAGCACACCTTGGACTTTGTTTATGATTTACATTCTCCACACTACTCGAACGATTCTGATGAGGAGGAAGTTGCAGAAAAGGATACCGACTACGATGAGAATGACGATGCAGAAGATAATTTACTTCAGGATTTCTCACTTGAATATATGAAAAAGATCCAAATACAGGCAAAAGAAAACACAGCTGGCGTAGCTTTCATCATTCGTTCAAAAATATTCCAAATCGAGCATATATTACATGATTTCGCAAATACCTTGCTGCTCATGGTACGAAGAAAGGAAAACTCGACGAAGTCAATAGCTTCACCTACAACTGTTTCGAGAAAGCCCGAGAACAACTGTTACCATCCATGATATGGATCTAAAACGTTTTGCTCTGAAGAAAGCGAGAGAAGTTGATGATGACACTTTGGTCGCTAGCGACCATTGGTTGTACAATTTCAAGCGGCGTCATGGTATCTGCAGCAGAAAGATCACGAAGTTAGTCACCAAAAGTGAAGTTGAGAACAAAGAGACTATCAATCAAACTGCTGATGATTTTGTACTTGAAGTTCAGAAGATGTTACCAAAGTATAGACCGGAAAATGTCATTAATATCGACCAGAGTAGTTTAGCTTTTGAAATGTACTCTAATCGAACACTTTCCTGCGAAGGCGAACACCTCACTTTAGCAAAAGTACGATCTGTTCATAATACAACTCACAGCTACAGTGTACAGTCAATTATCTCACTGTCCGGTCATCAAATAGGTCCACTACTTATCTGCCTTAAAGAACCGAACGGTCACATGAGTGACAACATCAAACGAAAACTCTTCAAGGCCGATAATGTAGTGGTAACCTGCAGTAAGTCTGGAAAGCTTACTACTTCCCTCGTCGAATACTGGAACAATAACGTTCTGATCTCTACAATTGGTGATAAAAAGTGTTTGCTACTGTCAGACTATTGGGGTGAACAACGTGACGTGAAACTGTATCAATCACTAAAAACTTAACTAGACTAGAAATACCAAAGAAAACTATTTTGATGATACAGCCATGTGATGTCTATTATAACAGGCACTTTAAACGTATAGTTCGTCAAATGTATGATTATGTAAGACTCTATGAACTGAATGTCAATTTAGCACAGCGAGATAACATCATAAAGATGAACTCATTGACCTATAATCAATTGTTCTCTCCAAAGTTTAACGCAATGATCAGATATGCCTGGTATCAATCAGGATACATGACACAGAATCCCGAAACGTTTGAAAATGTTCAAGAAGTCTGTTTCTTCTTTGACGATAGCCGTTGTCACATACACAAGTGTAAAGAGTCTTTACCATTTAGCAGGTGTGTTCACTGTAGTAAGGTCCTATGTTTTGAACATTTCTTCGAAATGTACCATTTTCACTGATATTTCAAAAGAACAGTTTTTGTCTCACTTCTTTCTCCTTATTGTTGCCTAATGTTTACTTTCTTCGGACATGTCTTCCTTGAATGTTGATAATAAATGCCTTTGAGGCAAAAAGAAAAAATCTTTTGCTGAAGTTGGAGGCCTCTGTGTGGCAGGTTGGAAGCAACATTCGCCAACGATATTAACAGTAAGATGAGCAGTCAACTAACTCGTTATCTCATCAATTGAACTTTTACAAAGAAAATCGGAGCACAAAACCACTTCATGCTTTTTAAAAGAAACCGACAGGATTTTCCTTACTAATAGGAAAGTCCTATAACTCGGGAAGAGAAAGTGATAGAAGTGTAAAACTCTTAGGATATATAGAGGACCTTTAAGACTACCATCAAAAAGAATTTCAGCTCTCTATAAGTTTCTTGGATGAAATTATGAATTTTTCTTTTGATGATAGTTTTCGCTAGGAAACTCAGAAAACTGGTCATAACTTCCGAAAGAAAAGCCGTCGGTCGAAATCCTTTTAGGCTTTTTAGTTACTCGAGGTCCCCTATCGAATGATATATGAACGAGTGAAATCGGAGCGGATCACCTGGGAATGGTCCCTCGTAAGTAATATGATATCGATATGACAGATGTGTGTGAATGAAAGTGATTTATTACTTTTTCATGAATTCATTGAAAGATTGTTAAGTTAAAATGTGAAGACTTCTGTAAAACATGGAAGTACTCACAAATACTTCTGGAATCAATTCATGATATTCTTCGTAAATAAAACTCGTCGAATTAAGTCTATGAATACTATTGAATGGTAAAACGTTAAATTACAAGAAAGGATTTCCTATAAGTAATGTTCTACAAGATTTATCAGCAACTGTAGAAAGAAGACCAATAAGAAATGCACATAAATTCACAAGAGAAGTTTTTTTATATGATGTGAAAAATTTATTCCTTTTCGAATTTGGTCTCAATGTTTGCTTTAGGATACCTGTGGATTTTGGTTTGAATAAAGATTTGTTTTTCATCAGATGCTCACATTCACATCTACTCTCAATTCATTTTATATTTTCTTTGAATTCTGAATGGTGACATGTGGGTGTAAGTCATGACTATACTACATACTCACAGCTTGCATCGTTTTTTTTCTTTCTCCCATGTCTCACGAGTATGAGAAAATGTTGTAATCATACGTCAAATCGACATCAGTAACCATAGCAAAAATTACAAAACAAAATAATGATTCGTTCTTGCCGTCATAGAAAGAAAGAAAACTATAGTTGTATCGTCTGTCAATAAAAATGCATCGAGATGAAAGAAATCAACTGTATTTAAATGCGAGCCGAACCAAATCATGTCTAACAAACAGAACGCAAAAGACATGAAAACGTCGTGTTGTAATGGTGAGAGAACTACAGTAAAATATCTACTTCAAAATACATTATTCCAAACAGTCAATCGTTCAGAGTCAGATGAAAATATTCATCTTCATGATGACACTGTTCATCTCCTTCCTGCACAAGGAACTTGTCGTCAGATATTAGATCGATGTGATCGTACCCCTACGGATACAACAAAAACAGAAGTAGAAAGACCTCTTCATCGTTCAATAGAAGCATTAAAACAACGTTTTAGTAATGGTGTGGCTGAACAATGCGAATGGCCATTGAAAAATGATCTTGCTGAATCATATTCTCGTGCTATTTACTGGGGATGTGTTAAAGATCGTGGTATAGAAAAAACTATTAAAAAAATTCTAGAAGCCAATGTTTTAGAAGATGACGGAGAAGTTTCAACTGAAGTCGTAAAAACTTATTTCAAAAATGCATTAGAATACAATGATCCAACTTTTTTACTTACAGCTTATACTGTTGAAAATCAATTTTATAGAAAACTTAATAGTGAAATGACTAATGGCAATCATCGACAAGTATTTAAAAACCTATGTGGAAACTGGACTGGTTATTATACTGGTATTATTATGAAAAATCCTGTATTTGATCGTTTTCATTTTTCGGGACGACTATATCGAGGAATACAAATAAGTTCATCTGATTATGCAAAATATAAAATTGGTACTGCATTTACAAAAACTTCATTTCAATCAACAACAAAATCATGGGAACTTGCGAAAAAAATTGCCGGTTTATCAGAAACAATATCTGAAAAACTACCTGTTATGCTTATATTTACTATAATTGATCGAAGATCTGCATTAAGTATCGAAGAAATATCCGAGTTTCCCCATGAAGAGGAAGTTTTAATTGTACCCGGTACCCTATTTATGGTATATAGCATTAATGAAAATAAAACACCTTATGAGATAGAACTACGACAACTTGAATGGAAGAATGAGTTTTGATCTTTTGTAAAAAGAATATGTTTCTATTAAATATTATTTATTAATAAATTGCTTTGCAATATATTTTTCATCATATCAAAATAATTTATTATCAGTAATAGTTTACAAAATTCTAATAATTAGTATTTCACTTGAAATATTATTTGTTACCTATAAATGAGAAAACAATCAGTAGAGAAAAAATACATATCGTAAATAAAAGAAAGTATCAATGACATGCCTCAACGTAATAAGAATTTTTAGATAAATATGTTTTCAATGTTAATTTATAAAAAGTTAGTTTGTAATGATTCAATTCAAAGCAATTCATACTTACAGAGTTTTGTTATCTATCTTTTGTCTGAATAATTACTCAGAGTTTATTGTAGTAGACATACACTAAATAGAAAGCTTCAAAAATATTTTTCCAAATTTTTTAAGAAAAAACTAAATGCAATGAATCATCGGCGTAGCCAGGAATTTTTTAGCTATGGGACGTTTCCCAGTTAAACCATTCTGAGGACTGGGCAACAATGAGCAATTAAAACTTGATTGGAGCACATTTTTTTAAAAACTTATTGTCATCATAAAAACAGATATTTATTGAAGAGAGAGACTCATGACTCTCAATGTAGGAGCG
>CAJNOP010004314.1:0-10727 GCA_905250075.1 Rotaria sp. Silwood1 | reverse complement strand
CTCACTTTTTAGGTTGACATTCTGAAAATTGCCTGCTACATTAATTTTCAGTGAGTCATTCAATGCGGTCCAAATTTTTACAGTAGATTTAATATAATCAGTTATGTGAGTGGTGAACAGTTTCCCGCATCATGGCAAATTTTCCTTTCCAGGAAATTCAAATAAATTGACTCTGAGGAAATTTTCTTGTAAATTCAAATCATAAGTTCTCCAAATAACTACTGTCAATTAATTTGGATATCGAATGCGTACAACTGATTTCAACATCTATGCACTTGGATTGGATGAGGAAACCCATTTTAACTTGAAAGTTAAAATAAATTTCCTCACCCAACCCAACCACAACAGATTATATACACTTTTTCGATACCCTATCTATCTGATAGCAATCACTGAGCGGGAGCTGATGAGTAGGACTGCCAGCGTTCCGCATTCCTAAGCGTTCCGTTCCTAGGAACGGGAATGCATTTCAAAATCGCATTTTTCAGCTTTATTTCAATAGGGTGACGGTTCTAGATGTGTTCGCTTATCTTTTTACGTTTGAATGTTCGGCGTTCCCGTTCCTGGGTATGCGGAACGGGAACGCAACATACATTCCTTTCACTTTTAATGGAAGTTTTACAAAGTCACTGGAGGAAAGACAATTTCATAAAAATCATGAATTTTTATAAAGTTTGACTAAAGATAATCGAGGTTAAGGAATCTAAATTTGCAATTAATTTTTGAAAATTTTGAGTTTAATTTTTTTTTGTCAAAGAAAGAATATTTTCTAAAAATGAAGATATTGTATAAAGCTTGAACGAAGTGAATCGGGGTCGAGGAATCCGAATCTTCAGTCGATTTCTCAAAAATTTCGAGTACGATTTTTTCATGAGAAAATAGATTTTTAGTGGAAAAACCTTTCTTGTTCACAAATATTCCTTTTATTAAAAACTGAGTTTTTTTATCAACCGTGTCGTTTTGGTAAAAAACAAACTCAAAATGTTGAATAACAGCTTATAGATTCAGATATCTCGATCCCGATTACCTTTGGTCAGACTATACGATATCGTTATTTTTAGAAAATAATTTTGCGCTCTGTTATGAATTGTTATCAGCGAGACAGCAACATGATGGTATGACAACTGAACAGAGAAAAAGACAATCCACCTTCACACGGAATAGAACCATGCATTGCCTGCTTACCAAGCAGTTGTATTAACCACTGTACTAGAAAGGATATCATCTCTCTGTCGTACGATCGAATGGAAGCAATCCGATCGTAACACGCTCGATGAACTCGAAAAGTTTACTTTACTAGTTAACTGGCAACGTAATCGACTAGTAAATGTAACTTGCCTTGCGTGTTGGAGACAGGAAAAGTGCTCACACTTATATTAGCGCTTATGAATGTGAGTTGCACACTCGTAGTTCCTAGGAACCGCAGCGTCAAACACTCTAATACAAAAGGAAAAGCAAACATGTTTAAATACTTCGCTACATTTAAACAATTCTATGAAACGCAGTATAACACGTGTTCTCGTTGCTTGGAAACGAAACGCTCAAGTACAGTAACGCGGGAATAACTAATTTTCATTTAAAAAGATAAGCAAGCATTTATAAAAAATATCTGCGTATTAAAAGAGGGTGTGGGTGTGGGTATGCATGTGAATGTGAGTGTGAAAGTATTAAAGATTCACATTCACAGCCACCCTCATTCTGACCCATAGCCACAGCCACAGCCACACCCTCCATAATGATCTACACCTGGATCCACATCCGAACGGCACACCCACCGACACCCGGATACACCCTCACGCTCATACCCCACATACACCACACCATCATTCGCGCCCTTGTGCGCATTATTTCGTGCTATTCGTTACTGTGTTTATGGGTAAAAACGCACTACTGTGATGAGAAGAAGTGTTCTTTTTCTTGTTTACGGACGTCTTTTATTCGATAGACACTCACAATTGAAACAGAATGATAGAAATTTTTTTTACGTTTGGTGCAGTAGACGAACGACCTTGAGGGTTTGTTTACATGTACGATCGAAAGTAGGGAATTGCGCACGTCTGGATTCTATGTTTCTCTTTCATGAACAGAAAGTTGAAAAAATAGTCACTAGAAGAGAGCAACTTCGTATAAAAGTGTAACGCACAACATCATATTGTCACATTTCGCCTATTCCATTTTTATGGCAGCCAACTGGGCTGAGTAAAGTAAGACTTCCATTGTTTGACTTGGGTGATTTTTTGATCATATTTACTTTTGGGATAAAGCTTGTCTTTTTCTGTGTTTCATTTTGATATCTATCCAATGTGTTCCAGGACGAGCTTTCCGAAGACCCAATACGGTTGTATACGGCCTTATAAAAATACTAGTAATAATGTTCCGTAGATTTACCACCCATTGAGGTCAATCGTGGTTGTGTTCGATTTTCTCCACCGTTTTTCTGTTATGGGCTAGGTGAAACAAGTCTTGGGGCTTAAGATTACACTACTCAGTGAGGTCATCTAGCCGTTCGTTACACGGTCTTCCTCTCTTAGATTTACTTTCCATTGTTACCAACAGTGTGTGTTTTAGGAGTCTGCTGTCATCCATCCTACAGATGTGATCCAACAGGCTAAGTTTTCTTTTCATTATTGTTCCTATGACAGTTTTTTGTGCCTTTAGTTCCGTTCCAATGTCGGCATTTTGTATCATATGATTGTAGGTGATTTGCGATATTCTCCGGTAGCACTTCATCTCGAACGCTAGCAGTTTTCTTTTATCCACTTCTTTTAAATTCCGTATTTCTGAACCATGAAAAAGTACACTGAAGACGCACGTCTTGAGAACTCTGATCTTGTTCTCTGTTGTTAGCTTTTTACTTCTCCGTACGTTTCAAAGAAGATAGTGGCCCAACTACTTTGGTAATTCTTTGTATAATGTCTTCCGAGTTGCCATTGTCCCACGTTATCCGACTTCCAAGGTATTCATATTTTTCGACATTATCGATAGCTTCGCGTGCAATATGAGCATTTTTATCAATGTTTTTATTACCGAATAACATCTCCTTTGTTTTTCGTATGTTTATTTTTAGTCTTGCTTTCTCAGAAGTTTCTTTTACTCTTCGGATTTGCTGATAGAGTGATTCACATTCCTCAGTTAGGAAATTAGTGTCATCTGCGAATCGCAGAGTATTTATTATAGCTCTCGTCATATTAGGGATGCAACAGATCTTGAGATAGATTTGGATTTGTAGCCTACGTTTAACACATTCGAGGCGATGCGATCCACCCGTGGGTCACACCATATAAGGTGAGAAAAATGAATCTAGGACACTTGCCCGCCGGACAGATGCCCGCAGGACACTTTCCCGTAGGACAAATGCCCGCAGCGGACACTTTCGCGCCGGACAGTTACCCGTGTGGGGACACTTGTCCGCAATGCACCAGGATACTTGCTTGGTGTGACGATTTAGGAACTATAAACTTATTGCATTATCGAAAAATTACTGCATCTTATCAACAGAGTTATGTGAACTAGTGATATCAAACTATCCTCCAACAATCGTATGACTTCTCAAGGATCTATCAATACTTAATTCTCATGCTTGTGTTTGTATCTGTTCGTATTCCTTTCTTCCATTTCTTTCGACAAACCATTTTCTTTCTATTCGATATCGTTTTCCTCGCTCGTTTTACGTAGCTTTGTTCTAGAGTTAGGTTGTGTACATCCGAACATTTGGAATTCCGCTGAAAAAAGGCCAATCGATGATCGAAGTCGAATTAATTCAAGCCTGAGCCTGGATTAGACGACGGAAATATTTGGTGAAACAACACCAACAAATAATAGTTTTGAATATTTTGAATAAATAGTCGACAACAAATTTGGAAAAATAGTAGCACTAGCCATTAACATCCTGGTCAAGTCGGCCAAACTTATTTTTCTTGAACTTGATAGTTCATTTGTTAATGACCCATATTGTTGTAGGTTTCCATTTCTGCATTCTACTCCTTATAAGATGTATATATAACTGAGTTGATAAAATGAATAAGATTTTGAATGCAATGAAATTAGTCCCCTTTGTTTCGAAGAATAGTAGTGCGAGTTTATTTTGCGGGTAAGTGTCATGCAGGCAACTGTCCCGCTGGCAAGTGTCCGATGCGGGCATGTGTCCTCCGCGGGCAAGTGTCCTACGGGCAACTGTCCCGCGGGCATCTGTCCGGCGGGCAAGTGTGCGTATACCTTTAAAATGAAATCAGCGTGTTAGTAAGCATGAAAAATTACAAAATTTATATGTAGAGAAACTATGATTCTGACATCTTGGTTGAAACAGTGTCGAACAATATGTATCCATTGATTTAAAACATTGATTGCAATGATTTTGCTGTCAACACCTTATGCTGATAAAACAGTGATCGTGGAACTTGTGTTAGATGATAAGTATGGATGTGGATACATGTGGGTGTCATGTGGGCGTAAGCTAATAAAGATAACAATACCCACATCCACACTCACACTAAACAGAAGTGATAAGTTTGTTCAGTTTTTTGCAACACCTGAACAAAAGTTAGATTGGGTATTTTTACAAAGTTCAACTCTGAGGGAATTGGAAAGAATCTCATTTTGTAGCTCTTTCTTCAACCTTTTAGAATCAATCAAAACCCCCTTTTGTTTTCCTATTTTCTTAAGATACTGTAGAAACACTGCACAGAAGTAATAAGAGAACTGTATGTTTTTCATATTGAACCAAACGATTTTTACACTATTACTCAGGAAAACTTCAACCGTTCGGGATGAAATTTTTATCAGAGATAGAGTATGAGATGAGCAGCGGTTTGAGAGAAGTTTCTCTTCAGAGTATCTTATTTCAGAAAAAAAACATATTTGATTTATTAGTGTATGAATTATATATTTATGATATCAAAGCGTTTTGTAGTATTTCAAGGAAAGTTCGTCAAAACTCTTCGAAAACAGCTTCATTTTGTGACCAAACGATTCCTCGTGAAATTCTGCTCCTAGTACCCCATGAACGAATCAAAACTACCGATGACCCAAATATTGCTCTTATGCGCCTCCGTTCTTTCTGTGATCTGCACTTTCGTCAAGTAAGACAATATTGTTATAGGTGAAACTTCTATGTCATACCCATATGTTTTTTTTCGACCAAAGTTGAGAAAGCAGCATTTTGACAACATAGTTTTTCTCCCAGAAACCATTGAGACTCTATCATTTTTAAGTATTATACATGTGAATTTTTTCATTAGTGTGCATAAGGTAGTATAACTTAAGACAAAACAGTGAACAACAGACTATTGATGTCTTAACTCGAAAATCTTGTGTGAAACTTTTTCTTGAAATTCAACCATATCTCCTATCAAAGTATTTCTTCCTCATTCTCTCAAACTCTTGATAATGTTTTTTCGAGAGTGTAGATGTGTGAGTCTATAAGCTACACTATTCAGTTCAACGACACTCTCACCCATACAACTACCAAGAACCACACAGAACCCGATCCCCGTCCACCCTCACCAAAGTCACGCAAACCCACTGTCCCCCCATCCTAGGCAGACCCACACCAACCACATCGACACCGGCACCCACCAGACATCCACACGCACTGCCTACCCACAATCACACTCATGGCGTATTCTCAAGATAACCACACTCATACGTGCTCTGTATTTAATTATGATTGGAAAGGTTGTGCACGAAAGTCAAGATGGTTTAAATGTTGTACACGAAGGCATGGGGAAACATGACTATTTTGGCAATAACTAACGGACAGACGGCCGGACGGACATTCTCATCGGTTCTTGAGTGTGCTCATTTTTTGAGTGCAAATAAAGAGTCAAGACGCAGATTGAAAAACTTCGTGGCAATTTACGATAGCTTAGAAAGTTTTTATCGAGTTACAGTTATAGAAAGTGTCAATTAATTTTTAAAGTTTGCAATAAAAGTTTAATATCTTCGCAAAAGTGTTATAGATTTGTGGTCGAATTACACCGATTCTGATCATATACTTATTACAACATTTCTTAAATCTCTGGAAATTAGCAAACATCACCTGGCTGTGTGTTCCCTAACAACGTCATCGCTAATGTGGAAAGGTATTGGAAGGGAATACATTTCTTCGTTGTTGTGTTTACCTGTGAGCGTCAATAAAATTCAGTGCTATCACAAATCGGTTATTATGGCAACTCTCTTGTGCTTTGGAGTTATGACTTTGTGCTTCTATGACAGATCTCCGAGGATCTCTTACCCACAGTTCCAAGATAAACATGATATGAATTACAAAGAAGCGTTTGTAGAGACTCCATGCATTGAACCGAACTGTGTGACCGAATGCTTAACACTATATCCAAGTCTAAGTTTACCCAATTCCAATTATGAAAAAAACCTATCGGATGAACAGAAACAGCACTTATTAATTGATATGGGCGCTGATCGATTAGTAAATGACATGATTAATGATTACCCTTCACCGAAAGAGTGTTCTGATGGATCACGAAACAAAACTTTGCAAACTAATATGTCGAACATCAGTATATTTTACTTTCCTCTTTCTTTCGGCTTCTTAGAACACTACATGTTTCCTACGATCCAGAAAACTATGGTTATTAATAGCAACAAAACACAGGTACAGCAGATCTGTATTCCAGTAAAGTCAAAAGATTTCAGTGATCTGATACCTGGTCAACGCGAGACGTATATATTTGGCTTTGGAAACGAGTTAGATTATCGAAGTGCCTACAGTTCTGCATATTTTGCTGTAACTATGAAAAAAGGAGGATTTGATTGCAACCGTCATTACGAAATTATTTCATCCGGCACTATGCCATACTTTGAAAAGCTTGAGCAAGCCGGAAATCTGACACTGATACATCTACCAAAGAGTCTACTGCTGGAAGCTCGTTCCATGGTTGGTGTTGAGAGAGATAAATTAAGCATCAATCATAGCAGTTTCAATGACACTCAATATCGCATACTCCTACACCGATTGCTTTACTATTCGATTCATCGTCTAACAACTCGAAAATTAGTAGAATATATGCTCAGAGCCATAAACTATCCATTCGAACTGAATCAAACAATTTTATATATAGCGCACGAGAAACCTGATTACATGAAAGATTTCATGTTACACGGATTCACACTAATATTTGGTAGTAATTTACAAGTATACAATCCTCCTGCTTACTTATACGTATATCCGAGAGATATGCCATGGACGCAAAAAAAGGCTGAAGCATACTATGGGTGTCCTTTGTATGGATTAGGTTTTGGATATGTATTGTCCTTAAGAAAGTATCGAGACCTCTACGAACGTGATAATAAACATTTCAAGAATGACTCCATAGTGGAAAAATACATCGCATTCAAACGATACTCGCTCATCGTATTCGGCTCAATTCTACGTCGCAATCATCTCTTCTCCCACGTCATACGCTATTATGATAAATCAAGAATAATCGCGATTGATGGAGAAGATGAACGTAGAAGAGATGAAAGATCAACGTATGCGAAAAACTCCATGTATTTTCTACGAGAAATACCCAATGACTGTGATGACTTTAGTTAAAGTAACATTAGGACTTCATGGCGCAAATGAACTACAAAATACTTCAAAATTTCTTTATAACATATGAATAGAAACAGGTAACGTTCGTCAGCATGACTCGCTTGACCTTCGACTGAAGGATTACCTGCTATCCAGTTTTGTTGAGTGTGGCTGCGGATATGAAAGTCTTATTTAGACTAATAAATACTGACACCCACACTACCATTCACACCCCATACCTACACACATACTCCGAGCAATACACATAATCATTCAACAAAACGTAAAAGACCTATGCATTATGCCGCCGATATCTATATGTGTCCCAAAAAAACAGTGTATGTTCAGCTCTCTCACAGATAATGATTCAAAATATATTCACAACAATCTTGTAACAACGTGCTATACCCTTTTAAATATCTACCAAAAACTCCGTTTCCTTACTAAAACATAAGCTAGCAGTATTGTTTAATAAACGGTCTGCTTAAAACAGATGAGTTCAGGAGAAACTTTAGCTTAAAATTAATCATATTAGGCCTAGATTGTAATCGAACTATCATACTTGAAAGAAATTCGTACTTAGAGAGCCGCTCGGCTATATAGGTAATTTGGACATGCCCCTATACATATCAATATTCGAATGAGTACATTTAAGGAAACACTCCAGCAGAAAACCTTGTGTATTTCATTCAAGCCTCATTTCAATAAGTTGAATATGGAATTTTCAAGTGATTGTTTCCGTTAAATACACTATACATATATTGTGCATGGGCAGAAAAGGCGTTATTACAGTTGACTTCAAAACATTTCTCAGTTCAAAGCAACTGCTACTCCTTATTCGGATCCATTCAATCTTGAGGGAGTTGGTGTGTCGTTGTGGTTGTGTGTGATTGTGGGTATGGGTTGAGGGTGTGGGGTGTGGGTATAGGTGTGGGTGTGGATGTGGGTGTGGGTGTCCGATCTGGTGAGGATGAGAAGAACCACACTCACACCCACACCCACACCCCACATCCACACCCTTTGGCTAAGATTACAAAACGACCTATTTCACTCATCTGGTCAAGTAAATTCGATTTAGAAATATTTTCTAACAAGGTATCAGATGCTATTTATTTTCTTGCAGTTGCAGTTCAGGAACTAAGTGATACTGGTCGAGACAGAAGATAAAATCATTAACATTAAAAAAAACACCGATTGATCATTACTTTTTTCTTTGTATACTTTCATCACAATCTAATATTTTGTATTTAAATTAAGTCAATTTAAGAAATTTTCAGATGATGTATATCAATTTTCGCTTCAAATAGATTTCAGATAAGATTTTCGGGAAAAAAAGAACAGAAATAAATGTAATAATTAGCACAAACTATTTATAAAAAAAATATGTTTCAATGATTTGTATGAAATATTACTAACGGATTTAAGCTTGAGTTCAAGTTCAGTTAACGACTAAAAGAGAATAGAACTAAATCGAAGCAAAGGATTATAATATTGACAATCGAAAGTAGAGATATAGTGAAAAAACACTATGTAAAATTTGGAAGACTAAACATCTTAGAAGAATAGTAGCAGTAGTCAAGAATATTCGAACTGATTTCAGATGTTTCCAACACAGATCAAGTAATTTCAAAAACGTTTTAACATTCACTTAAATACTTCATAATACTCTAAAATTAATTGACATTAAACAAAACTATATCAATATGAAAATTAATGTATTCGTAAGATGAAACGCCTAGTTTATTTGAAATATACAAAGAAAAAGTATCTAAACATTATTAGGATTATTTTGATGACCAAGAACACGATATTTAAGATCCTAAAATAAAAAAATAAATAAAAAGAAACGGAAATTTGAACAAACTTACTTCGACCATTTTATGTATTTGATTAGCTTTTGAACCAGCAGTTAACATACCTGTATAAACATTTTTAGCTGTTGCAACTAAATCTAAAAAAAACAATACAAATTTAAAATAAATCGAAACAGTTTTTTTTTGCCGTCGATAGTAACACCTAAACCATTTGTTTGTAAACGTTTTTCAGCACAAGCTAAAACATCTTGACATTGTTTATAATTTATTTTAATATCTTCAACTTTTTGCATTAAATAACTAAATAAAAAATAAAATAATATTATATTTGAATAAAGAAGAATATTTACTTATCAACAACACGATCTTCAATATCAGCACCTAATGAAAGTGATCGTAAATATTTACAAATAGTTCCATTATAAAGTTCTTGTTGATATGCTTGATTTATTTGAGCAAATGTAGCTTCATCTCTTTGAACATCACTTTGAATATCTAAAACATATTGTTATACACATACAAGGGGTGTGGGTGTGGGTGTGGGTTCTGTTGAAGAGTAGATCCATACTCGCACCGACACCCATACCCGCACCCCACATCCTTGATTTTTCAAGTACTTGTGCGATTTTATTAGTGTTTTTAAAAAAAAAGTCTTTTTTGACAGGTACCTTATTTCCAAGGTATTTTTTGAAACTTTAATACTGTTCTAATAAAAAAAAGATCTTCAGAGGTTTTTTTTTAAGGATACCTGACTTTTAAGGTATTTTTGGGACTATAATCGCTTTTTTAATAAAGAAAGACCTTTTTTTTGAAAGGTACTTTATTTTTAAGATATTTCTGAGACCTTAATACTATTTTAATAAAAAAAGATCTTTAAAGATCCTTTATGATAGGTACCATATTTCTAACGTATTTGTGGATCTTTGATTTTATCGGATGGGTCGTATACGGCCGTGTACGATGGTTTACGACGATGAACGCTGGCGTCTACGACCGTACTCGTCAGAAACGGTTTCATGTTATGGCACAAATACGGTCGTCGTAAAGCTTGATCCGAGGATATTCAGCATCAACACACTCGATTACCTATTGTTCACTAAGTTTTAGCTCAAAAATAAAGGGCCAGTTGATGCCTTCCTTCGTAAGTTATGACCTATTTATCGGAAGCTCCAATTATACCACAAGATGATTGGACTCATCCCATGCTTATCTTGAAACTGTAGATGGTTTCACAATTTTTGTCCGATTTTGGTCGAAGTAGTCTCAACACATTGCGATATTACACATATGTAACAAAAGATCAGCGATAATGAGCACTTTCCAGGTGCAGATGATCTACCTGAATTGGGTGTGGGTGGGTGTGGGGTGTGGGTGTGGGTGGG
>CAJNOP010004313.1:0-10727 GCA_905250075.1 Rotaria sp. Silwood1 | reverse complement strand
CACCCTATCTCAGTTTCACTAAAAATTTAGTGATTGTCTGGCAATTTTGTAAGGAAAAATTGAAGGGTGTGGGTGAATAAATGATACTATCTTCACAACACATCCATACCCACACCCAGTTTTTGCAATTATTCAAAGAAAGGACGATTACTAATAAATACAATTTGATGAACAGTATTGAACTGATTCTAATAAAGTTTTATTGTTTTGAATTCGTCGATATGGTAGCAAGAAAAGATTGATGACATGCAATCATATCGAAAGAAACCAAAAAAAAAACAATGACAACAATTATAAAATTACATTAGTGCATGTTTTTATTTCGGTGGCTTGTTCGTTGTTTTTTGTGCACTTTTTTTTAGTTTCAAAAACGATTGAAATAGTTTTTATTCTTCATTAATGATATGCAAACACAGAAGATATTCTCATGCAAGCAGAATATATGTTTTTGTTTTTAATATGTTTTCTATCGATATGCACTTATGGTAAATAAACATTCTCATAGTGATAAATCTATGCATGACTGATCTATGAATATTTTAATACAAATTCTTTTTTATGTTACACATATGTTTCGAATGAATATAATATAAATCAAAACTCACTACAACAAGGTTGTTAATGATAATACAATGTAGTTGCGAATTTTGAGATAACTGAAGCTAAAAATCGACCCTTACACTCATACTGTGCACTGATGTACAAAAGAGCTATTTTAACATTCATTTATAGGCATACAGTTGATTCTTAATAACTTCGATAATGTTGAGAAAATATGTGTCACCGGTGTTTAACCCTTTGAGGACGAAGCCCGTGTATATACGGGCTCAAAATTTGAATAGGTTAGTGAAGGGACTACTCACTAGTTCCGTCTATAGTATATGGAGATAAGTTGATGAAGCTCACTAATGATATTGCGTAAGTGCTAAGGTGATATCTTTCGTAAAGCATCATCATTGATTCATATGAAACCAATAATTTCATTTAACATTCGACTATGTTTTGAGGTGTCGGTGTGGGTGTGAGAGTAAGTGGACGTTGGTGGGTGCGGGTGTTCGTTAACTCATTACTCACCCACATCCAAAAAGAGAATAGATTCACGTTATATGTGTAAAGATTATGACGTGGGTCTTTGCGCAGTTGGTTGCTTCGAGAAATTTCATACCGTGGTAAATGTTTAGCTTTTTTCTTCCCACGTGTTTTTTTTCATTTGACAATAAACCAGCGGCACCTTTTAAATGAGATCTAAGGGCGATAAGTATGACCATTAATAACTTTCACAATATAATTCGTTTTGACAACACAATTTCATTTTTTATGAAAAAAAAATAAGTCCGCCCCAAAGGGTTAAATATAATGCTCTTTCAATTTAATATTGAAATTATTTTTAGTGTCGTCTTTTTGTATCTCATCAATATATGTGTCATAAGAAAAATGAAAAAAAATATTCCAATTCACGATATTTTTGCGGCAGTGTTCAGACTTCCGAAAAAGGAAACTTCCAGAAGTTTCGGAGATTTCAAGTATTTGTGTTTTGAATTTTACGTCACTTCCTAAAATGATGTAATTTCCAAAATTTCTGAAATTTTCGCAATTATGTACTTACATAAATTTCCGACATTATAGAAATTTCTAAAATTTCTGAAATTTCCAATATGTCTGAAGATGTTTGATTTCCACTTCTATATAGTTATCGAGCTAATGAAAATTTCAGAAATTTTGGTAATTTCCTTTTTTTTTGGAAATCTGAACATACCTGTTTTTGTTGTTTTATTTTTTGTTTTCGCTGAAAAGAGAAAAAGACAAAGTATCCAACGCATTATGACTCAAACAATTCAATCGATGAAAAGTAAACGAAAGGTGGAAAGAAAAGCAAATGCCATTAAGGATGTTGTTGGCAACCATATATTCAATTGCAACTAGGTAGAGACTGACTCAAGTGCAACAAAACAAAAAAACACCCAACATCGAATATATATATAGAAAGAAGAAACTTTATCCAAATAGTAATTCATTCATTATTCATTTTATTCAACTACTGATTCAAAAGGAAAATACAACGTCAAAAATGAGTCAACAACAACAGAAACGTATGGCCGAAAATTATTCGGTGATGTGGGTCGATGCCAATATCGATATGAAAAATGAAGATTGCCAGAACACACTGACGCAATTGCGCAGTGTTGTTAACGAAGTGAACCCATGTATCACGGTTGAAGAGTGCATGCACAAGCTCCAGGAAAACAATGAGGAGACATCATTTGTCATCGTCTCAGGTGCATTGGGGCAACACTTAGTACCAGAAATTCATGGCATGCCAAAGCTAGATACAATATATATCTTCTGTGGCAACAAACAATACCACGAAATATGGGCCAAAAACTGGACAAAAATCAAGGGCGTCCATACATCAATCAAGCCAATATGTGAAGCATTGCAAATGGCTGTTAAAAAATGCAATCAAGATCAAGTAACAGTCAGTATTATTAGTGCGAATGAAGAAGGTTCTAGCGAAAATCTCAATCAGCTAGAGCCTTCCTTCATGTATACTCAAATATTCAAAGAAATTCTCCTTGACATGCAACATGACCAAAAAGCCATTCAAAATTTGGTCACATATTGTCAAGAACAATACCAAGGAAATACCGAAGAACTCAAGCTAGTCGATGAATTTCAACGTACTTATCGTTCAACATTGGCGTTATTGTGGTATACTCGCGAATGTTTCACATATAAAATGCTCAATAGAGCATTACGAACATTGGATGGTGACATCATCATTAGAATGGGATTTTTTCTTTGTGATGTTCATCGACAAATTGAAGATTTACACAGCAAACAGGTCAGTCAGTATCATGGGAAGTCCTTTTCAGTTTATAGGGGCCAAGGATTATCGACAAGTGACTTTAAAAAACTTGCAAAAAACAAAGATGGTCTCATATCATTTAATAATTTTCTATCTACCAGTGCAGATCGTGATGTCTCCTTCGCTTTTGCCGAAAGCAGCTCAGAAGCAACGGATATGGTCGGCATCCTCTTTCAAATGACCATCGATCCCACAGTCTCATCGACTCCGTTCGCCTCCATCAAGGAGGTGAGTTATTTCAAGAACGAAGAGGAAATTCTCTTCTCTATGCACACCGTTTTTCGAATTGGCGAAATTCGAAAACTTGACAAAAAAAGGCCACTCTATGAAGTGGATCTTAAACTTACGTCAGATGATGACCAGCAACTTCGTCAATTAACCGATCGTATACGAAAAGAATCCTCAGGCAGCACTGGATGGCATCGAATGGGTAAATTGCTGCTCAAAATTGGTCAATTCGACAAGGCCGAAGAACTGTATAACGCACTACTAGAACAGACATCCAATGATAGTGATAGAGCCTCTATCTATCACGAGCTTGCATGCGTGAAAAAAGATAGAGGAGAATACACAGAAGCAGTTTCATTTCTCGAAAAATATCTAAACATCAAGCGGAAAACCCTTTCGGATGATCATCCTTCATTGGGTTCTTACTACAACAACATCGGTCAAGTGTATAACAAGATGGGTGACTACTCGAAAGCACTTGAATTTTACGAAAAATCACATAAAATAAAAGAAAAAGCTCTGCTTCCGAATCATCCCTCATTGGCTACTTCCTATGGCAACATTGGTGCAGTGTATGACGACATGGGTGACTACTCGAAAGCACTTGAATTTTACGAAAAAGCATATAAAATAAAAGAAAAAGCTCTACTTCCGAATCATCCCTCATTGGCAACTTCCTACAGAAACATCGGTCTAGTGTATAACAACATGGGCGACTACTCGAAAGCCCTTGAATTTTACGAAAAAGCACATAAAATCTACGAAAAAGCTCTACCTCTGAATCATCCCGATTTGGCTATTTCCTACAACAACATCGGTGGAGTGTATGACGACATGGATGACTACTCGAAAGCACTTGAATTTTACGAAAAGGCACATACAATATACGAAAAAGCTCTACCTCCCAATCATCCCGATTTGGCTACTTCATACAACAACATCGGTGGAGTGTATAAAGACATTGGTGACTACTCGAAAGCACTTGAATTTTACGAAAAATCACTTAAAATCTTCGAAAAAGCTCTGTCTCCGAATCATCCCGATTTGGCTATTTCCTACAACAACATCGGTGCAGTGTATGACAACATGGGTGACTACTCGAAAGCACTGGAATTTTACGAAAAAGATCTCGAAATCACAAAAAAAGCTCTGCCTCCAACTCATCCCTTATTGGCCATTTCCTACGGCAACATCGGTCAAGTATATAACAATATGGGCAATTACTCCAAGGCACTTTCATTTCTCGAAAAGACGCTAGCTATTCAACAGAAAGCACTCCCGCCGTCGCATCCTCATATTAAAGAAACAATTCGTAGAATTAACAATGTTAAGAAGGTGTAAACTGTTTTTTTGATGTGTTTAATAAATTTATTCGCATTGCTATTTATTTTGATTTTTCTCGGCTCATTTTGACTTACGCGCGCGATAAGGGAGAGATCCCTTTGTCAATGCCATAGGTACCACAGGCGGACCACGCCGGACTGGTAGGGCAATGGCCGAAGGTATGCCGTATGAATGGTAGGGACCAACGACACATAGAGGCCTTCCCTAGTACTACACTGCTTCGCTATGGCAAAGTTCCTGTTCCTATTGAGTCAGACAACGTAGCTATCTGACCCACAGTGATAAAATTGATAACTCAACTCATCTCATCTCAAAAATACTCACACTCATACTCATAACAACTGACAATATTTATTTTTTCTCGTAATAAGTTATCTCAACTCAACATGTAAAAAAATGTTTTTGTCCTACCTCTCAATGTTCTATTGTATCGAAGCTCATCTTAAAAAAAAAAGAAAAAAAGTATTGTTAAATATATAAAGACAAGAAATTACCTCATTTAAAAAATAATGATATCATTATCATTGTAAATAATATAATAATAATAATAATGTACCCGGGTATATAAATACATTGTAATGCATGGTATAATGATACAACTCGAGTGTACAATTTCATGATGATACATCGATGTTTTTATATACCCTGAGGTTAATTGATCGATATTCAAAATTTTGATTGATTGATTTTTTTATCAATCATTGAACATAAGTGATTTGATGATCAATTTTTATGTAGTGATATGTGTATATTTTTTTAATTTTCTTTTTCTCGTCTGACGTACATCAATATCATGTTGTCGGCGGAAAAAAAAATTTCATCTTATATATATAGAGTGTGAGTCGAAGAAGATAGAATCATTCATACTCACATACCACCTATTTGTCTGTTTTTTTTTTGTTATGTAAAATCTTCATTGTAATATTGTGCTTTTATATTTAGACAAAGCAACGATGAGAACAATACTTCCAAATTCATCTACAATATTCTATATGTGCAATAATTAATAATTTTCAAATGTTGTTTCTGACACATAAAAATATTCGTCTCTTGTTGTTCTACCTTTCTCTATGCATTAAACCAAAGAATTTATTTGATTTATTATCAATCGAAATAATGAAACATAAAGAAAAAAGAAGATTTTTTTTCAATTTATGGTTCCTATATATAATTTCAAATCGATTTTTGTTGCTTTCCTTTTTGAAGTTTTGATCGGAATCGAATGGAAAAAGAATTTAAAATCAGTTTTCAATTCTCTGAAGATGTAAGAATCACATAATATACATTTCTAAAATGATTTTCGCTTTGACTCTCATTGAAAAATAATAAAAATTTTAACTTCTATATTCATTATGTTATTATTATCCAGAGAACACATATTTCTCAATGTCCAAATATGTACTATCAATTTTTTCTTTTTTTTCTCATAACATCAATTCATTCGGTTGTTTTGATATACTATTTAATCTTCATGTTTAAACGACAATCATTCAAAGTTTTTCTGTATATTTTTTAAAACAAGATTTCAATAATCAAAAGAAATTTTATGCTTTAAGATAAGTCAATGATCATCATATTTAATATACTCGAATCAATCTTTATATCTTTGCGCTCAAGTAATATTTATTTATTTTAATTTAAAAATTACTGATCCGCCGCTGGAAATCCGTTCGACAGTTGATAATAAGAACACAAAAAAAAAGAATTCGGTGCGAAGAGTCCTCTCTATTATATAGAAATGTACATACAAATTGGAATTAAATAAAAGGAAACGTACGATAACATGAGTGAACTAAGTTCGTTTTGGTTTTGAAATCTAAAAAAGAAAAAGAAAATTTTCTAATTTACTATATGATACCATAGAAAGTAATCATTAGTTATTGCTTTTTCTTCTCTTGAATTTCTTGAATCTAAAATTAATCATGGAATCGAGAATTAGTTTTTCACATTACTCATCTTCAAATAAGAATACAAGACAAGATAATTCGTCAACTCGAATTTCTTTTAATGAAGACTTCTCGTTTGATTATAACAACTGATTCATTGAACGTATTAACCTTGCTATTATGGTGTATCGTGATACATACAATTTGGAACATTATCAAAACCTTGAAGATTGACTTTTTTGTTTTTATATAATGTGATCTTTATTTTAAGAATACTTTAGATATTCACATGTCGATAACATTTTGTTTCTGAAGCATACACAACAAACTATCAATGATGTGTATTCACAGATATAGTGATGAATATCAAACTCTTCAAATTATTTCCAATGTTAATAACATTATTCAATAGTAGATTTAATCATATCGTGATAAGAAAAAGCTCATGTACATGCTTCAACAGTCATGAGTTCATCTCAACATAGTCTCCTGATGATTGAGGATATCATATTACTACTCTTTAAATTTTCGAGATTTATCGATGGAAAAAAATTCATCATTATAAACATTTTGAAGAGACAATTGTGATCCGAAGAGTGATACTATTTCTAGATTATGATACTAAACTACAGATCAGATAAAGTATTAGTACCTTGATTTTGAACTGAATCTAATGTAATGTGTAAAGACGAGAGAGATACCGTGCTCATAGTTTCTTTACACTTGAACAGTGTATCATCTGCTATAAAAATCCATTGTATAATCGATTCACGTCTTGTTGTTTTCGTTATCAGTTTGCATCAATTGAATGATGAAAAGAAAAGAATTGTTTTGTTTGTTGGAAACCTTTAGTAGTAGAAGACCTAGTTGAATTATTAATGAGTATTTTAACGTTGTTCAATGAAATTGATAACTGTGTTTAGTTACCTGACAAAACACTGAAAATGAAGTATTTTCACAGCTTTAATAGAAATCAAACTGAGAGACAATAATGATAGCAGTAGAGTATTTGATGAATGTCTTCATGTATTTCTCATTAATGATTAAATTATAGCTGATTGAGGAATTGTATATTTTGTTTTTATTCAGATCTTCCATCAAACAGTTGTAGGTATATTCTTTATTTCGATTATATGTGTAGAGTGAGGCGTTACATAAAAAAAAAAAAAGAAAACATGCTAAATAACTTCTTGGAATATTTTCTCGTTAAGGACAGATTTATCTTCTGATATATATTTGTTTTCTATAATTTTCTAAAGATAACTGATATATTTATCGAGTATTTGTCAGATATAGAGTTCACATGTATGTATGTTATTTTGAAATTTTCAACGAAAAAATTTTTGATAAAGATGTGTTAACATTCTATGAATGTGAAAGAATTTTCGTGGAAACCATATGATAGGAAGTGTAGGAGAAGAAAAATTCGATCTAAATTATTTAAAGAAAATTGCAAATATTTCTTGATGAGATGATATTCTTCTTGTAATTTTTGTGAGAAGTTTCTACCAATTTTAACATACTTATATTTGATATATCTGATAGATTTCAAGTTGATACTGATGCTTAAAGAATATTTGTATGAAGTTTTTTGTTTAAGATATGACGTCACTTCTCTCGATCATAACATATTAAACAATGAGCCTTTTAGTTATTTGTTTACCTTATAATATATATTCAAATTTAATTTATGTTTCTTTTCTCGAATTGCACTCAGTTTAAGTGAAATAGTTATCAGTTCAGAAATCTTACTCATATGAACTGCTAATCGTAAGATTTTCATGAAGTAAAACAGATCAGGTATCGTATTTTATATCGTGATAGACGCATTCTTTGTCAGTATTTCAATGTGAATTTAGACAATTTATTAGTAACAAAAATAAAAGAAGATTACGAGAGATATTTTATTCATTTGATCAAATTAATAAATTTGTATCATGAAATTCTAATAAACCATTGTTATAATCAATTTGAATGGAAGATTCTGATTGCTGTGCTTTTTATTTTTAAAATAGGAACATTGTTTGAACTTTTTATCGCTATGAAAAATAATTGAGATATGTCGTTTGCAGAAAAAAAAGCATTTCGATCAGAGATTTCTCTATAGATTCTTTAAATTTGTAGTTTCTGAAAGAATTTCCCCGATAAATTCCAATCGTTTATTACTTTTGACCGAAAGCAATCTTTTTTATCGATCTTTTGTTTTACTTAATATTTAATTCATAGAACGATGAAAGATAGATTCTCATAGCAGCAAGTTCCTTTGAAATAGAGTATGCACAAGAATATGGGCCTTACTTGTGACTATAGAGAATATTCACATCCATACCAACACTTCATGGTACTCAAACAGAATTATGCAGAATTCTTACTATCCGGGAATTTATCACAGCTTCTAATGCGAGTGAAAATGTAAAAAGTTAAACGAAAATGAGAACTTTTACTTAAACAGTGTTCATGGTTGAAAGATAGGGTGTGACATGACACAATTTGTCATTCTGAATCACGCAAAAATAAGCTTTTCGAGTCTTTGATAAAATCATGTAGTCAGTGTTCTATCCAGAGGGATGCCCGGGGGGGGGGGGCCCCCCCCCCCCTCCCCCCCCCCCCCCGAAATTCCAAATCGCCCCTCCGGAGAAAAAATCCTGGATAAAACACTGCATGTAGTCGAGGAAAATGTTAATTCTTAAATGTTTTAGGGTGCGATTAAAAGTACTCTGACTCTTGTATGTAAACTTTTAATGCATTTAGAGAAGTAGTTCCTTTTTCTTATTATTATCAGAAGCATTTTTGATCGTTCTACCACATTGCAAGGTTCGTTCGAAGATGCCTTAAAATGTCTTACTTATTGTTCCTTGAGTTAGAATATAAAAGCAGTGGTTTCTGCTCTGTATAATGCGACATATTTCGTTAACTCCAAAAAAAAAACTGGTAGGTGAAAAGTGTATGTATGTTTTTTTTACTTTTTCTGTCCTAAAAAATCAGATTTCAAGTAGTTTCTCCAACTTGTTCAGGTTGAAAATTGAGCCAACCCGCATATTTTGCTATGTAGCCTGTAATCAATATTATTCTTAGATTCAAATGTCTTTTTGGTATAGATGTAGGGTTTAGTTGAATTATGGATGTTACTGTAACTATTAGGTTGCTTTGGGTAAAGTGAATATCAGTGAGAAATATAAGATGAATACAAATGGACATTGGTCTTCTCTGTGTGCTCGTGCACACCCACATTCGTGCCTAAAACTGTAGGATAAAAATGATAGTGCTATTCACTTATGTTGATGGAGGAAATTGTCGACAAATTCTCCCGAACTTTTCTAAGTTTTCTTTCAGAAAAGGGTCAGCGAATCCAAATGATGAGCGTTACCTTGTTGTATAGCTTAAATTGTAAATATTTTTCTCTGATGACAATCACACAGCTTGTATAATAATAAAATTCATTACTTTTACTTTTATTTTTTTTTTCTACTGTATGACAATCATATTTTGATTTACGTAATCTAACATATGAACACGGATGACGTTGTTGAACATTGAAATTAAGTTCAACATGCTTTTGAAATAAATGTTTATGGAGATTATAGATATTGAAGTAAGGAAAGTATTTATACATTCAATCTCATTATTCCTAAAAACGCTCTACATTTTCATGAATCACATATTAATGTAATAAGTGTAGAGTGTTTGTGATATAAGTGCTAGAATAATGCGTCAAAAGTATGAGACTCCTTAGAAATACTCGAAAAAGATAAATTTCCAAGTGATAAATCAATAAAAGACAATGCCGAAAATAATGGAATTCTTCCTTTTTCGTTTAGTTTTTTATAAAAATAGCTACGAATCCATTCGAAAATGTTTTTTTTTTTCATAAAAGTCAAAATTGAATATGTTACTTGCCATTTTTAAATGACATAGGAAATAATTCATGATTTTACATCTTTGAAAAAACTATTATATCTTATCGTCGTTTAAATTTCAAAATGAGAAAATTTTGCTTTTCATCAAAATAGTTTTATTATTGATATGAATTAGGTTTACTTCAATAAAGAAACACATTGATGTGCTGAAACTTATTCATATTTATATTACATAACAGTTAGTTTCTGAAGAAATATTGATCAATTTCAACTTAATTTTCTATAATGAAAAAGTATTTTTCGATTTTATCTTCTAGTATTATTTTCTGAATGGAAACAGTAGGATATTCTAGATTGTCTTTTTCTCTATAATCGATTTGGACACGCTAAGTATATCAAATACGTAACTCGAAAAAACTCTATCTAGACATGATATTCATTCTGTTTTGATTTTTATTGCATTTCAAGTGCTTCAATTTTTTTAAACTAATCGTTGTCTTTAATGTCAACAGAAAGCGAAATAAAAAAAAAACAATTCATTGCAAG
>CAJNOP010004312.1:0-10728 GCA_905250075.1 Rotaria sp. Silwood1 | reverse complement strand
GTTGCTGTTTCATCAATATGAAGATTTAAAGCAAGTTTTGCTGTTATATTTGATATTAAATTTGCTTTGATTCTTGTTGACTTATTGAACATGGTGGTAAAATTAATTTAGCATTTAGATTTATATTAGGTATCTAAAATAAATATTTGATTTTGAATTACTAAATTTAACACAAGATTAATATTGATTAAATGTATGTCTATCTTATTATTTCATATCTAACATATCAATTAAACAAAGAACAAGTAATAGTAATAACTTTGTTAAAATCTCAGTCTACCGGCTTATTCCTTTTTTGAAACAGAATACGAAGTCTTCTTATTTTGTTTTTATTCTACATTCTAATGAATATCAAGCAGAGAAAATAAACTAAACTAACTATGACATGGTGATTATTTGAAATGTCTTTTAAAAAAACATGTTATCATTCAATGTCGTAATAAAGTTCGAGAATCATCATAAACTTCTTTATACAACAGTACAGAAAACTCTTTAGATAAATGATGTGTTGAATACAATTAAAGATTGTTTAGAAATTATTTAATAGCTCAAAAAATTGATATATTTACATGAAAACCTATAACTAGTTTTCAAGTCTTTCAATTGAAGATATTAGAAAACGAAAAATAAAACTTTCTAAATTGCTTTAATTTTTTTAAAAACCCTCTCGGACGAAGTATTAACATGGGAGTATTTTTTTATCCATAATATATTACTTTTTCATCAAATGATTCTATTGTATAAAAAAAGACATAACATAATTCCATCTCATAGAGAAAAAATATAAAATATTACTTTGATTGCATTGTCTAAGAAATTTCATCCGTTCTTCAACATTCTCTAATAAGATTGCAATTTGAAATTGTCTACTAACATCTTTTCGTACTTCAGCTAAACAATAAGAAACTTTTCAAACCAATTTTCATCATTTTTCAAAACAGATAATTGAAACTATTTAAAAGAAACCATAAATAATTTACATCAATATTTCTATATTCAAGTGCTAAGCCAAATCTTGGTTTTGCATCATTTGTTTTCAAGATGAAGATTTTTGAAAAGAAATTTATAAATTTTACTTCATCGTATTTTCTATTACTTTAACTTTTGCTTTACAAATATATAAATCAAGTATATGAATAATTCCATGGTCACTATTGATAAATGCATACTTAATATGATTTGATGTTGTATGATGAAAAACACCTGAATCATCCTAAAAATGATAAGTAATTCGTATCATTTGACCATTGTATATTTAACTTTGCCTCTTCTTACACTTGCTAATGAACATTTTTGTTAAGCATCATATATATTAATATGATCATTTTCACTAATTAATCAAGACCTCTATCAGCATAAAAGATTTCATTACAATTTGTTAATTAATTTTTTTTTTGTTGTACTAAAATCCATAAAAAAAATTTAAAGCAACCCTTATGGCATTTAAATCAGATGAACGACGACCTTCACATACTAGAAAACAATATACATTTAAAATATCAAACAAGTTAGAAAAAATATCCTTCTGTTTTTTAAATGTTAGACCTTTTTAAGATCCTAACGTTCAATTCGAATAAATCATATCATTCAGAGTTTTATATTGAATTTCTTGATTCACTAGCATCTTTCGAACGTGGACCATTAACAGTATTTTCAAATAAAATAAAACAATTAATTTATTTTAAAAAATTCTGAAAAAGTTTACCTTTGTAAATGTATAAGAGGAACACCTTTTGATGTTGTAATTTCCAATCGTCGTGAATATTTGATTATCATGATCTAGCAAACAAATGTTTTATTTTACTTCTTTTTTTTGAAAACGAGAAGAATCTTACCAGCAGCAAATAAATTTAATGTTGAATGAATTATTAAAACCCAATATCGATCATTTTTCAATGATTTCATTTAAATTGAATTAAAATAAAATAAACTGTTTGTTGATATCCCAAAGTTGATCTATCGAACAGAACAAAAAAGAAGTGAATGATATGAACATACTTGAATATTGTGTGCTCGTCTGTTTCGTGTTCACAACTGAATATGGAAGGGAGAGAAGAATGAAAAAATAATATAGGTCACGACAATACCTTTTTTTCTTTTCTTCTCTCGTCCGTAAGTCGTCATTGTTCAGGTTATCATTGATGATCAATGATAATATGACTTAATCCATGTGTATATGTTGATGATAGCTTAATTGTTATCGCCTTTTGATCACTCTGACGAAAAAAAAAGTAAAATATCGACTTTTAACATATAAATATGAATGATTTTCCATGTAAAAATCATTCAATTTATTGAATCAAATATTAATCTTTTCTTTTTATATTTTAGAATGATTTCGACGATACAAAATTATAGAATTCAAATCAATACAACACAATAAAAAATGTAGGTATCAGTTTTTATTTTTTTTTCTCTATTGGATCATACAGAGGATGGTAAGTCCTCTTGTGATCTTTTATATTCATGTTTTTCTTTTCCTGTTAAAGACGTCGTCGTTCAACATCCACGGGTGAGTTAATTTTTTTTTCTTTTTCTTTTCTTCGTTGAGATGAAAATAGTTAGGGTGAGTGAGGTACGTTGAGGTGAGGGTTACGCTTTATATGAAGGACTTCCGGGTAGTCCCTAAAAGCCTGGCCAGGAACTGTCTTGGTGTCCGTGGCACACGATCGGGCCCCCAGACTCACTGACATATGACATCGGATGGATGCATGTAGATGATGTGGGTCTTTTTGCGCGTACACGAGCACTACGCTCGCCACGACTCCTCCAGGATGGTTCCTGGTCCCGCAGGCGAATAGAATAGCTATGAATTCATTTTTTCATTCAATCACGATGTATTTGTAAGAGAAAGAGAACAAAACAATAAAATTAATCATCGCATTGAGTTCATTCGATATTAAATCGTTGTACTTGATGATTTCCAAAATCGACGACATAGAGATTGCCATGTCGATCGAATGATAAACCTACGGGACAATCGAGTTGATTCGACTGTACTCCTTCACCGTTTCTACCAATGATGACAGTTCCCTGTGTGGCTCCTTTTGGCCAACGTATGATTCGATCATTTCCCCAATCAGCCACATAGACAGTACCCAATTGATCGACAACGACTCCTTGAGGAGCATTCAATTGTGTAAGACTATTTCCCGGTCCTTGACCACCGGCTACGACAATGCCTTGCTTTGCACCTTCTTCCCATTTCATTACACCATGAGTTTCATTATCAGACACATAAACTGAATGATCTCGGTCGACAAATACGTAGCGGGGTTTGGAGAGTTGATCGCGACGATTTCCTTGACCGTTGCCACCTGCAACCACTGTTCCTTGAGCACCACCAATTTTATATCGTCTCACTTGATGTTTTTCATTGTCAACGACATAGAGTGATCTATTCTCGTCCATTGTCAAACCGATGCAATCGATATTCGAAATAATTGTTTCTCCACTAGTACCATTTTGATAAGGCCATCGAACTACTCTTCCATTCCCGCAACCGCTGATGATGAGACTATCGCTCTCTTTGTCGACAATCACATCTCGTGGAGCATATAACTGATGAGCTTCATTTCCACCAGCAACCACTTTTCCATTCATTGCACCAGATTTCCATTCCACAATACGATGATTTCCCCAATCAGCGACATAAATCGTTTCATCATCATCTACGTACAAACCCCATGGATGAGCGAGTTGATTGGTTTCACTGCCTCGTCCATTTCCTCCAGCAACAGTGATACCATTCTGTGCCCATTTTGCATTGGGATGAATATTAATGGAACTTGCACGTAGTGATACTGAAATGAAACAAAAGTATGAAGTAGAAATAAACATCGATTTCATTGAAATGAGTCCTTCTCATTTATTTTAAAAAGTATTGAACTGCTCTCAATTACAAAGGCTTTTTACTTATGAACTTGATTAGAATCTGACTTTCTCGATGTTGAAAACAAACATGGTTGATTTTCAAATATTTTGTGTAAGAATTCTTAGTTTGACTAAAACTAACTAAAATTTAACTGGTAATGTGAAAAATTGCGATTACATCGGATTTTATCGTGAATGAAATTTCCTTTTATATCGAACTTTTTTAACATATTCACTGATTTCGTTAGTTCAACTTTTGAAGTATATTTAGATTTTGTGTCATCAATGTAAAAATCATTTCATTTTCTTGTTCGGATTTTACAATAAAATGAGCTATAATAGAATTTGAACGTGAGTAAAAATAATCGAATTAATTCAAATAGATCTTTGAAAAGTAACGTACGATGCAAAAGTAATGGTACGAAATGTTGATTCTTATTTGTTTTCGAGAGACATGTGCTGAAACAAAAAAGTTTGTAATCAAAGATAGAGCTTTTTCTCCTCTTTCGAACGGTATATGATCTATGTTCGTCACACATTTCTGAGTGAAATGAGACAAAGAAGAAAGACAAACACCGGCGGAATAAATTTGCAACTTTTATATGAATTCGTTAAAAACATCTTGCTAGACACTTATTCATTTGATCTTTCCGTACTCATTAAAAAGCTCTTGTAAAACTGTAGTTACTTTAGGTTTTATAAGCTCGTTAAAGCGGCTTGTAAAACGGTAGTTAATTATACTTAATTACTATCCACAAGAAGTTTTTGTCTTATATAAAAATTGCAAATTTTTTATGCGAGTATTTTTCTCTCTTATTCCATTTACGAATGTGTGACAAATACAAATCATATACCATTCGAAAGTATTTTGTGCCATTAATTTGGCATCATACGTTAAGTACTGTCTTATTATTGAGTAGAATTTCTTTCGATGTATGAAATGATTTTACAGTACAATAATTGTTGTCACCTAATTCGTCATCATAATTTTTCTATAATCAATCGTTCTATCCATAATTCGATCGATCACTTAAATAGGATTGAATGTCTGTTTTATTCCTGAATCTCAAACAAACAGGTAAGTATAGAACCAATCTATTAAATTTAAACAGAACTGAGCAACAGATTGTTTTTAATTGTTTGTAGAAAGACTAATCGAAGTGCTAAATAAGATAAGTTTAGATAAAAAATACGTAAGTTCGAATTTCACTAGATGAAAAAAAACTCAAACAAATCTCTTCCACTTAAGTTTCAACGATGAATGAACTATTGTATACACTTAAAATATATGTGTATATATTGAACTTTCAAAGTTAAATTCGTTTTATCAGATCAGAAAATTTTTTGTTCGAATGAATAACTCGTATATCATTTTAAAGAAGAAATCACAAGAAAGAATATCTAAATTCTCTTTCATTTTATCTTCGATTTAGTTGATGTTTTTGTTTGAAAAAAAAAAATTTCTGTCAATATAGACTAGAGTCATTGAAAAAATATCAATAATTTTCGTTAGTAAAGCTTCATGCTAGCTAAAGTTAGAAGTGACAAACGACACAGCTAAAATCGCTTAATGTCTTAGAGTTTAAAATTTAATCTCTACGAATATTGTTTATTCTAGATTGTCTTATGTTCTTCTACGTAGAAAGATAACATCGTGCTATGTATATACTTGTAGTTCAAGAACATCTGAAGAATCTGTCATGTTCACTAATTACATTGTAGCACACAAAGTGACCTATATATGAATCATCAAATCTTTTATTCTGAATTCATTTCTAATGTATTACAAATTTTCAAGTTAATAGGGTGTGAGTGTAGATGTATGGAATAGGCTTTTTCAAAACAATAGCAGATAAAATGATGGTTCTGTTAAGGATATCAAGTCGAGTATTGTAACTTAGATTAGCAGAGAATGTTAACACAAGTAAAGGAAATTTTGTAAACAAATTAATGCTGTCAAGTTTCGATCACGGGAAGATTTTTAGCTTTCTAAAATCAAGAGTTATCGATTCTTTACAACACAATACGCACCTACTATCAAAATCTTGATCTATAATCAAGTACAAGGATCAACTATTTCAAATTTTTGCAAGTTTACATTTTGTGAGTTATTCAATAAGTGTAAATTTTTACGGGTCCTCACAAAAAACGATTTTAAAGATTTTACCACGATTTTAGCTGATTTTTATTCAAGCTTCTAGTCAGAATTAGTGAATCTGTAGTTCATCACATGAATTTCAATAGCAATAAATGTGGGAATTTCTTTTCAAATTTTTATTGCATTGCATTTTGAACTGGTTATACCCTGGAAGAAAGTTCTTTTGTTTCTCTAAAATTTCCTAAAGATTGATATGTAACGCTCCCGGTTGACTGGATTTCATACATGATACTTAACCTTCCCATATGACTCACTCGTATATTATACATTGTCCTTATCTTTCTATTCTTATGCTTCTGTCCTTATTCTATTGTTCTCCTATATCGGCTCTCGCCTTGGCCTTATCTCCTCTCTTTTCATCCTCTCTTCTTCTACTTGCGTATATAAGCGTGTGCTATGTATGTAAACGATGTGATTATATGATATGAAGGAATAGAATAAAGTGTAATACCATCAGCACTAACATCCTTTCTATTATTATTCGTCACATTATTTTGATATTGATTTGAGCTTTAGACTAGAAATAGCGGTTATTTGTCTGATTATATCTTGAACAAACAGTTGACAAACTCTGCAATTTAAATATTACATTCAATGTACATAATCATTGAATTGATTATTTTTTTTGTTAAATAGTTCTTTTTGGTAACAGAGAATACGTTTAGTAACATCTATGCATAGTTTGGATTATGTGTATGTAAAAAAATAGAAGTAGACATTTTCTTATGTCAAATGAATCGATGAAATTAATGGGAGATGTGATGGAAATTTATACTCTACATAAAGCAATACTACCCAGGCCAATCGATACGGCCCGTATACGACCGAATGCTGTGAAAATACGGCCTGGTATACGATGCCATATTACAGAATTCAATATGACGAGAAAATACGGTCCATTTACGGTACCGTATGAAGCAAATTGACGGTGAAACTACGGATAGCTGTTTCGATCGAACCGGGCAATTTAGTGAAAATGTAAATTTTTCAACTAGAAGTCTTGCGTCTACGGAATTCGGCCGTATGCTCAGAGAAAAAAGAGTGAATCCTTGCAGGATCTAGCGCGAAAACACCGAAGATTTTTACTAGAAAACGATTGCGAGAAGTAACACATGAATAATCAACTTCACATAACAACAATGTATGTATCTAATTCTTGAAAGAAACTAAGTCAGAGAAAAAGATCCAACTCGATTATATGATGCGATACAACGAACAAACATATTATGACAGAGAAAAATCTTGTGAACAGAATATGTTCAAACAATGACGTCCCATCCATGAGAATGGAAAGTTTTCGTTATTTTTATTAGTCAAAAAGGTCGGAAATAAAAATAAACGCTGAGAATTTGCAAACTGTTTCTCAAAATATATCAATAAGTGATGCTTTTCTGTAAGATTGTGTAAAGTAACGGCGATAAAACCATAGTTGATTCAATTAAACGAGTGTCACGAGCATGAATATGTGAGATAGCAAAATTTTGAATGAATTCACAAAAAATCTTTCATTCAGCAGTACCCTGTCAAGTGAATAATGAAAAAATGGGCATTAAAATGCTTTATTATCTGTAGTTAGACCATTTCGGCCATTAAAATGCCTTCTTTCAGACGAATAATGGTAAAATGGCCATTATAATGAAGACAGATTCATTAATACATAATTTTGTCCATTTCACTATTGCGGACTCTGTTTTTTCGAAGTTTCAAGTTGATTTTAAAAAATGTTTCTAGCTTCAAAAATTTATATGGAATATTAGTATTAGCTTATCAAACATATTTTGTCGACAAAACAGTCAACAACATTCTTTCAAATTTAACCGCTTAAGTATTGATGGAAGTATTCGACCCTATGGAATCATACTTAGTAAACGCTGAAAAGTTAGTTTTTGTATGATAGTGATAGTCAATCTACAATTCTCGAATCGAAAAGGATTCTTTTTATAACAATGCTGAACTTAAACGTTTTGCTTCGAAAATTGAATGCCTGTATTTGATAACATCATTATCTTCATAGTAAGATAGATTCCATTATTTTTTGAAATAATCTACACATCTTGAGTAGCTGACCTAACCTTCTTTTTTATCTAACTCAAAAGAAACGATGAGTATTTGAGAACAATTAAGTACAAAGAACCTATTGAAGCAACAATGCAAATGATTAAGAAGTCAATTTTCCTATATGTTACAGACAAAATCTGAACTTTAATCATAAATTTTGAAATAAAGAAAACCAAAGTAGACATCTGTTTTAAATGAAGTTGCATAGTTAGAATTTAGACATGGATCTCTATTTTCCATTATGAATCACATTTTGATGGAAACTGCTATAAGATATCAACTTCTGTTGAGGTTAACTATTGATTCATATTGTTTATATGAGTATATTCTTTTTTCTAAGCTACAGTGTTTAGAAGAATCGAGGTAGACACATTTAATTTTTATATATTACCTTTTCGTGAAAAACAAAATGCATAATTTATCACATATTAATCTAACAATCTATAAAAAATTATATAAGGTATGTTCTTTTAAATCATACTGTGTAAACGTAATACTCTCGATTTTTACATGATACTGTTGATAATAACGAACACTTAAAAATATTTATATATACTTAATTTATTTGACTCTTTTACAAAAGCTCTCACTAAGTGAGTAAATATATATTCCCTAGTTCTTTCTACAGAAATATTTTTGTACTAATCGATCACTCAAGTCTTTAGTACGCAGCATGACATCACTTTTGTAATAATATAAAACATATCTTTGTATACATCTTTAATTGACACATCAGGTTTGAATCTAATACTGTACTCTCTTCTCTTATTCTATTCTCTTTTTAGAAAAGTATTATCTATTTATCTTAATGTTCTCATGTTCTATTTCCTTATCCATCTTTATAGAGTTAATCAATGATCTAATAAAAGATGTTAGCGCAATCCCTGTGGGATTAAAATGTGGAACACGACGGAGCTGTTGTCTCTTGAAAAGTGGGAATTCAGATTTCTGTCACGGTCTATGATGTTCTACCAATTCTGTCTCTCACAATCTTTGATGATCCTTAGTTAATGCGTCTTTCGCCATCTCTCATGTCTGTGATGTATCGTTGCTAGGATGTCTGTGCGAGTGAGTTCAAATTTCTGCCTCTATACACTTCAATACTTCTGTTGGATCGTGTTTCACAAAATGTGAAGAGACGAATCGTCAAACACATGCCTGAAAATATAAGAAGAATAGCGAAATTGACTATGCATTAGTGAGTTTTCGCTACATATTCAGATATATCAAGTATTAATTTGGTTGAATCAATCATTCATATTGTTTTTTATGGAAGGCCAGTACCTAAGAGTAAGAGATCAAGAGAGAGAAACATTATGTATGTTTACTGGCTACCCCATGGGCATATTTAGACAAAATGAATAATTGTTATATGTATATGTTCACCGTTAATTTAATGTAAAGAAAGCTATTTTTATTGGTTAGATCAAAATAACACTTCGGATCAACTGCAATTTCTTTTTTACTAAGCTGTCGTAATGTTTCATCTGACAATCGCTTAAGAATAGTAGTTAAACGAGATTAATGCAGTTTAACTGAAAAATTGAAATTTGTAGTCTATCTCATTAGTTTTTATAAATAAAAAAAGAACACATACAGTTCCAATGCGGAACAAATTTTGTCCTAAGGTAATTGGAATTAATTATTTCAGTTACGTGTTTAATTATAAAAAAATCTAATAATATCATATACGTGCGATCTATTTAACACTATTTATTCATTCATTTCCTTAACGGCCTGTTCTTTATATTCAAATATATCTGATTGGCTACTTCTTATTGGTTGATGATAGTCTTTGTCTCAGAATAAAGAACAATGATGCAGCTATAAAAGGAAAAGGAGAAGAGTTCAATTCATTTTAAAGATTGACGCGTTAGCTGTAACATGTCGTCCTGTGTATCTGACATGAGTAAAAACACTTTTGACGAATTTAAATAATACTAAGAACAGCATTTACTCATTTTTTATAGTCGAGGCTTTTCTGAATCTATTGTCCATTCAACATGTATCTTCGGAAATAAATGCGTTGAGGTAATCTATCTCCGTCCATAATCTTAAATATTTTCCTGAACAAGACAAACAACATTCAATCTCTTTTTTAAATAGGTATAACATTGAGAGTCAGATCTTGTATTATGACTGACATATTAGTATAATTTAAGTATCAATGCATACTATAAACGTATATTCTAATCCATACCATTGTTCCATGAATTAAGAAAAATAGCTGTGTTATTTGTTTTAATCAGTTTATATTACTGATTTTAAATAACTTTCCAGTTTTTGCTCTACTTTGCTTCCATACACTCGCCACACTATACTTCTATTGTTGAAATAAACAGAAAATTACAGTACTATTTCGTCATTATAGCAACGACTGAAGTGATTTTTTTGTGCGAACATTGAAATTCTTATTGAGACGCAGTAATAAAGATCATTAGAAGAAAGAAGTCAGAAATAATATATTTGTGATTCTCAAATACTTTTCGATAAATTTATTTAAATTTTAATTATTTATTACAATTTAAGTGACCTCTCTTTTGTGTTCGAAGATGATCTTATCAATGTTTCATTAAAATTGTATAAATAGAGTGGTCGTAGAAACAGGAATAGAGCAAAATGAATGAAAAATAGAACAG
>CAJNOP010004311.1:0-10728 GCA_905250075.1 Rotaria sp. Silwood1 | reverse complement strand
TATTGGACCAAGACATGAACCTGAAATAGATACATGACCACGAATAGCATCAATAACTACCCATGTCACTAATCCAGTAGCAGCTGCTGCATTTGTATTCATTAGAGCAAGAGCAGCTAAACCACTAAAACGAAAAAACATGAATTCTCTATAGATAATTATTTTTCGTTATTTTACTCTGCTCCATTAGCTGAACCAGCATTGAAACCATTCCAACCTACCCAGAGTAAACAAGTGCCCAATATAGTGAATGGAAGATTATGATCTACAGTACTATGTGGATCATAATCAGATCGTTTACCAAGAATAAGTGATGCAACAAGACCAGATACACCAGATAAGATATGGACTACAGTTCCGCCAGCAAAATCAAGTGTACCCAAGTGTTTCAACCAACCATTACTACCCCATACCCAATGAGCCATTGGATCATAACAAACAGTTGTCCATATAAAAATAAATATCATATAAGGAACTAATTTCATTCGACCAACAATTGCACCAGAAATAAGAGCTGGTGTTATAATAGCAAATGTACCTTGATATGCAGCATATGTTAATAATGGATATGTTGGACTATAGATATCATTATTATATTCACCAAAACGTAGTACAGCCCATCCAAATGATCCAAAACCAACACTAACAGGAGGACCAAATGCAAATGAAAAGCCAAATAAAACCCATTGTACAAAAACAATACCCATACAAATAAATGATAGAAAAAGTTGATTTAGAATATTTTTTCTATCAACAAGACCACCATAGAAAAAAGCTAATGCTGGTGTCATAAGTAAAACTAATGCAGTAGATGTCATCATCCAAGCATTATCACCTGTATCATGATTGCTTTGAGCAGTAGTAGTATTGTTCATTGTCGTACTAGTGCTATGATTGCTAAATTTTGTTTATCGAAATCACTTTAAAAAAGAAATGAGACACAAAATGACGGAACAGATCTTTTTATATGTGAAACGAATAGAAAAAAAGAGTAAATCAATATAATTATGTTTTGGCGTAGATGCAGAAAAGTAAAACAAAATTGTTTCTTTTAGTGTAACGTCGATGAAAAAGGAAGGAAAAATAATGGTACTGTGAGTATTAGAGCATGAATACAAGGGATTTAGATGTATATATATATATAGATGTTAGTTTTGTTATGTGTCTATGTCAAGATCAGTCGTTATATTCGTGGATCATTACTCGTAAACATATAATTTTACTTTCATGTGTTCTATGGACGGTATCATACAATCAGTTTTGTTTATGAAATGGTTAAGGTAAAAAAAAATCATAATGTGAATCGATATTAAATGGTACTTGTTTTTCTTCTTTTCCTATGCACTTATTTGAAAAATATATTTTCATGAATAATATTCATTATCTAATAAACTCATCTTCTTTACACTAGTTTGAATGATAGACACATAATGCTGTGTTGATATGCATGAATTTGTTTCATGCTGATTCTATATAAATGAATAGAACGAAGAACGTAATTTTCATGTTCTACCGATATATGCAAGTAATTATTTTACAAGTTATCAACCGACGATATTCATATTGGTTGAACAAGTTGACATTAATATCTCACAAATAATATAAAAATTTTCTCTCAAATCTTCATTCTTTTGTTTAAGTTTGACAAGAATTGAATATTGTTGCAATCAAGAAATACAAATTAGTCATGAGATTTTTATAGGATTTATCATTTTGATCAAAAATAGAAGCTTGAATTAATAAACTTTATTATTCGAAGTTGGAATATTTTACTCTAAATCATTAAACAACATTGTAAATGTTATATAAATGTCATTTCATGAATAACTTGTCTTTATGGCAATATTAATATAAATTATCCAAATCAATCGTTCTTTGACTTTTGATGACGATGTCAATCATTACAATATACAAGACAGAACGAAACATTGACATCATATGATGTTGTCTTATAAATAATCAAATATGCGCAATTATGTAATACGAAGTTGAAAAAAACTATGTATTCTTTATTATTACTGTCGTATAGATTTGAAAAAAAAAAGCTAAAGATTTGAAAATTACTTTCATATTCAAAATTTTGAAATTTTCAGTTCAGATGAATAATCAATGAGTAGAGACAAAAATTATTGTTATAGATTGAACATTTTTCAGAATAATTATAAGAAGATTTTTTTTTTCTTTATCAGCAGTGACAAAGTGCTTAAAACATGTGTCAACATATTGAAAACAAGAAAGAATAGGTCGTTTTTATTGCTCATGATCGTGATTTATAATTATGAGAACAATTTCTCCTTTTCTGCATTTTCATTCAAAAGTTACCAAAAATACATCTCAATACAGAAAAGAGAAAAAAGATTATTATGTTCTAGTTTATGCTTTTACATGCGTTCTTGGCTCGTATGGCAGTCGGTATAAATAGAATATGTTTTGAATGGTACAATCGAGAGAAAAAGAACAAAAACGAAAAATGTGATCACGACATTACGAGAGAAGGCAGGTGTCTTAAGAAAAAAATGGATCAATAATAAATGATAAACTAAGTAAAAGTTGAAAACTTCATTCATGGATAAAATTAAGAAGAATGAAATACTTGTTTGAAAATTCTATTGAGAAATTTTGTTTTGTCAAAGTGCTTTTTCTTTTATTATTATCAATATTTAAATTAATCTTATACAAAAATTCTTAGTATATATGTATTAAAAAAGTTTCAATTCTTCTATAAAGAGATTGAAAATAATCAACAAAAACAAAAAAAGAGGATTTCTATCAAAAAATGCATGATTTTACTTTTTCCTATGAATATTAGTTATAAGAAATTTTATTTGATAGTGATATAAATATGAAATTTATATTTCAATAAGGATAAGTTTCTAACAGAGAATACTGATATTAACATTCAATTCGTATGTTTGAAACATTTTAAGAGGGACCTCCCCTCAGAAAATCCAATTTTTCGGAGATGAGTCGAAATTGAAGTTTTATCATAGGAAGATGCACTGAAGTCTCCTCTTTCAGAATATCTATGTTTTATCGAAAAATGAATTGATTTTGATGAACTTATCGTCTAAAACTGTGCTCCTACTATCATATTTGTCGAGAAATTTTCATGGTGTTTTTTCAAGGTTTTTCGACTTTTTACGCTGCTTTCTCTTTGCATCATCATTTCGTAAAGTTTTTTTTAAATACTAATCACTAAGAGACTATCAACACTTAATATTAAAATCATACATTTATAGTCCGTCTTGAACATTGATATATAAATCAGGTGATTTTCAGAAGAATCGACTTCTAATACTTATTTTTCGTTTTTCTCAAAATCAATTTTTTCGATCGTACCGTTTACGTGAGCAAGGATTTCTTAATAACGACTCAATATAGAAGTGATAATTTTTGTTTTTGTTGAATAGAGGACAGTTAGGGCTAGATCCTCACAATCTCCGATTTTTGAATTTCTCTTTTATTGAAATAAAAAACTTAGATATTTCAGTTTGATGAGCATTTTGAACTTGCACATGTGACGAAAAAAGAGTTTTTAAAAATCGGAGAACGTAAGGATCTAGCCCTAAGATCATTCTACAATTTAAAAACCAGCCCGGCATGATTACATAGTAACCCCATTGTGAAATCCTTTCCCGCGTAACGGGTAATGAATTCACTAGAACTTGTGTATAAGTTAGAGATTTGGGGGAGATATTCTAACCAAGACTAACATTCTCTGAAATTTTTCATTGACATCGGAAGAGAAAATAACAAAGTTCGTTTCTGAGGGGGGTCCCCCTTAAATGTCAACTATCTATATTTGCTATGATAAAATTTATATTAAAGTCAAACTTGAACTATTTTATCTGATTATATTTTAAATAGATAAACTTAACTAGTCTTGCTAAGAAAAATTTGAACATATTCCTATACAAGTATAGCTTACAGAATAACTGATTTAAGCTTGAATTTATGAAGTATTATTCAATATCTTATTACCAATTGTTCTTTTTACATATGTATATGTACATATAATCAAGTATCGTTTATGATCAAATTAAATTTTAGTTGAAGATTTAACCCTGAAATAAAATGTTCACTATTTCTTTCGTACATATACATATGAACCTATTAAATTACTTCTCATTCTAATCTTTTATTATTCAATCAATTGTATACAAAATCCGATGGCTTAAAATATCAATTACATAAAAATATTCTCCTATAAATTTCGTTCATTTTTTTTTCTTCTTCTGATATTCATTATAACATGTTTCGTTCAATTGTTATATTTCTTATAAATTTAATTCTTATAACAAAAATTTCAAGTGAAAATTTAAGTGGAATATATATAATTGATTCATGTGAATGTAATGCTCCAAAAGAAAATTGTGAAACAAATGGACCATTTATATTCGATCAACAACGAACAACACTTGCTATTCGACAAGGAACAGTACAAGTTGGTGTTGGTGCATTAGAAAATGATCAATTAGATTTATATTTTAATCGTAATCGTTGTAAAGGTGTATGGAATGGAAAAAGTCGACTAGCAGAATTAACATGTCAACGACAAGGTGGAACTATTTGTTCAACTAAACTTCGTTGTATGTCAGGTTCATGTCGTGATGCAAAATCAATAAGTATTTCATCATCAGCAATAACAATAACTATATCTGTAGTATCGATTATTAGTAGTTTATTTATGTTGCTTTATTAGACAAAAGGAAAATAAACAATAAAAAATTTAGAAAAAATGTAAAAGCAATGTGAAGCTAGGAATGTCGATCATCAAAATAATCGATCTATTAACATGTTCTCGAATAAATGTTAAACGAAAAATAAACTAGGGAAAAATACGAATAGCTAATAGATCATAACATATCTAGAGTACTATAAATATTATTTTAGTGTTTTGACTGAGCCGAATACCAAAATTCAAATTTATTGATGATAGAAAATATTTCATATTGTTTAGTATTTTTTTCCGATCATGAAGATTTTTGAAACAGTCATTCTCATTTATATTACTCAGATGCTTTCTTATGTTGTAGGCATACAGCCACAATGTGCATATTTATGAAAATAAGAAATTCTTGAACAGTCGTTAGCGATATTTTTAATATATGATGCTAATCATACTTCGTATATAGATTCTAATGGCACGCGATGATTATAAATTAATAAACTTAAAGAGAAAGGACATGAATGTAATGTAATGAACAGTATTGAATTGATTATTCATGCATTTTTATTAATTCAAATTCGTCAACGTGATAAAAGGATACAGACAGATCAAAAGAAAGAAACATGAAATTTAACTTTTCTTCAGCAGCCGTTTGCTTCCATATTCTATCTGCACATTTTCACTTCCTCTACAGACACGAACCCAAGAAGTTTTTTATTGTTGATCTTTCTTATTTGTCGTAATTGCCGTTTCCAAAGAAATCCAACAATATCATGTAATCGACGTTATGGTCAATGTATTTGCAGAGACATCAAGCATGTAATACCATGATGATCTTTTTTATTTTCTTACTTTTAAATTTTAAAAACTAGCATTCATATCTTCCAGACGTTCTTTTCTCATTATCATTGTCATCCACATGAAAATTGTATGAATCTTACTTCCATACGATCATGACGACATTTTTCACACTAAACAAAAGTGAATATTATAGTACTTGTCTAATATGAGTTTGAATGTAAATGTAACTTTCATAATCAAGTATGGAATCAACATCCAAAAACAAACCATAAATTCTTTTTCACTTATAATTTTCATTCAAATAACAACTTTTCTATCGAAATAACAAAAAAATTCGAAAACACTAATTTTATTTTGAAAATTGATATTGAATTAGAATTGCGTAGCAGTATATGGCTGTCATGAGTAAGGTTCATATTTGCAAGTAGACAACTCTCAAAATATTGTAATACTAAATCGATATAAACTTGCATAGGCTTCTATATATGAAATTTGCATGTTTGCTATTTTTATATGAAAAATACATTTTGCACTGTTTCATTACTTACATTTGAAATATTCAATTTCAATCGTCTTAATCGATGTCTTTTATGCCAAATACATCGTGTGTCACGATTGTTCTTAAAAAATTAACCATGAAAGTGATAGATTTGAATCCTATTTACAAATTATAGTTCTTACACATATAGCTTTTGAAAAAAACGGAATTTGCAAGGATAGAAAATATATTCTGTTCTGCTTTTTTTAAAGTTTTTAAGCATTTATAATTTTCGATGTATGTATCGCTTAACTTGACTTAGTTTAATTTGTAAAAAACAGTCTAGATAGTGTATATCTGATGTTATATCGCGTCACAAGACATGTATATGTTTGTAATGAATCATCAAGATTTTCTCATTTTTGAAAAAATCCAACTTGTTATTTATTCACAATATAATTTCGAATATATCTGTGTTTAACATGAAGAAATCAGGATGAGTTTTCGATGAAGCTCTACATGAATTTTAATTATTTAAGTATCCTATGTTATTTTTTTAATTCATTTCATGAAAATTGTTCAGAATCCCATATTTCAATAAATATAAACTCATATAATATTAGTTTTATCTTGTCATAATACTGTATCTGAGAGTTATATTCAAGTGATTGAATGATCTTTCGATTTCAACATCATGTAATTTCGTTGATGAAACTAAATGTTCATTCTATGATATTTTTCATTAATTTAAATTTTAAGTTAATTTTATTGATTTGATGAAAAGTGTTTTGTTTGTTACTAGAATCCAATTATCTTTCAGTATATCACGGCATTCAATAATACAAAATGAAGTATCAATTGAAGTTCTTGATAATGATGGTCTTTATGATTGAGGTATTGATGCTGCATTTATAAATCCTATTTGTAATAGTTCAACAAAATGTTTTTTTTTATGAACAATTTACTTCACTTCACATTTTTTGTTGATATATATTACTATCATATCTAATGGTTTTATATTTATCGTTTGTTCATTATCAACATATGTTATAAATTGTTGAATGACAACAGATAGTATTGAATCTTTCATTTGAAGAAAGACTTTTTGGACATTTGTAGTTCAGATAGCGAAGATTTAATGGTTATTAATTGATGAGAACAATATAGTATTGGTACTCTTAATATGAACACCTTTCTACTCTATACAATGAACACTTTTTTGATCTCGTTCTACTATCTAATACTTGTTTTTTTATGCATGATTCGATTGTTCAACTAATTAAGAAACGAATGACATCACGACACAAACTTACTTTGCAAGAAAAATATTGCATTCGGAATGAACAGATGAATTCTAGCCTAAATAATCAGATGTTTAATCAAAACTAGTGTAAAAGTAGATATTCTGGAAATAGTATGTGCATTCCACAGTTTTTTAAAAATAATTGAAAAATTGTTGAGATTTTAATTCCTTTTCATCTCTATAAGAACAAACCCGTTCCAATATATAGGTTAAAATTGAATAGGTATAATTAGCTAAATTATATTTAATTTATCAAGTAAAATATTCGAAGTTGAAAAGTCATCTTCTTTTGATTAAGAAGTTCTTACATCAGTGATATTCAAGATTCTCTCGAATACGAAATGCGATGCGAAGCACAAAACGTCGATATTCAGAAAAAAAAAAGCTGTAATCGATTCTAGAATCAATATCAAGTGTTATTTTCGGTCAAGGTGTGTACGCTATATTAGATTTATACGCTTCTCTCTCTCTCTACAGAAACTCTATCAAAGGGTATCGTCATGTTTCTACAGAACATTTTCGATTGATAGTTTAATTATTTTTATGATTACGAACATCAGACGATGTGTCGTTCTTCAGACCATCTCGTCACAAAATATGGACGTTGAATGTGTATGCGAAGGACTACATAAATACTGTGCTTCGCACCATATTTATTATTTCTAGGATAAAATATAACATAAAATTTTATCAACACAAGAACAAAAAAAAAACGCAAAGCTTGAATATATTGCGAAATAAAAATAACAGTTTTTAAACAAAAAAATTGAAAAGTGCATCTGTCGAAATGATCTTTGTTATAGTTTATTACGTTACATAAATATTAAATAATAATCACAAGTGTCTATCTTATATAAATACTGTTCTCAAAAATTGCAAAATATCACATTTGAAATAATTTGTATTTACACATAACTATTTTGTACTGTCAGAAAAGAAAAAGTATAAATGTTTATTGTTCAATTATTTAATCAAAGTCTATATTAGGTTCATCAGGTCGACAATATTTATTACGTTGATTAATATGTTGAGAATATGAACCTAAACAAAAAAAAAAGAATATGATTTATCACAACAGATTAAAAAAAAATATATTTGTTTCGTTTAGAAATCACATTAGAATATGTATGAGCTCAAGAACAAATGTTGAATATATATAGCAAGACATGCTTATCTTGGAATATCTGTCTTACTTCAACACATATTTCACGATTTCCTTAGTATATTACTCGACTCATATAAAGAGGATAAGGCTATTAAAGATTTCTATTTGAATTTTATACAGGTCGGAATCGTATTTCATTTAAAACTAGATTGTTGATAACACAGCTAATGTAGCTACTGACAAGGCATACTAGAAGGAGATGGGATTTTCAAAATTGTTTTTGGAAATATAGGAGATTTAACTTAAAAACCGAGTCTTCCACCATTTAGTTGCTAATAAAACCTATTTGAATATCAGAAAAATAATTTTATCAAAAAGCAATCTTTTGCAGGGCGATATGAATTTTCATTATGGAATGCCATGACTTTTTATTTTACACAAAGGAAATAACACTAGTCAATACTAAATGGTATTAGCATTGTGACAGACTTAATCGATTTATCCAATATTAAGATAAATTTGAAAGTGATCAATATGAATTTACGAGACTAAAACGTAAAGACAAAAGTTCTATAGCCTCCTGTTATTAACCATTATAATTAGATTAAATTATGTATTCATTTTTTTAGCATCTTAAAGGATTCTGTAGAAATTTGAAAACATTAAGTTAAAATCAAAATTTTTTATTGTTTCCAAATATATCTATGAGTTCAATCTTCTTTTACCGCATACGTTATGATAGCGATTTCTTTTTTCTTTTTAATGTAGAATTATTTTATTCAGAAATATATATTTCTATTTAATTTAAAAGACATACCAGAATGACTAAATCGTTTACCACATTTATCACATGTATAAGGTTTTTCACCTGAATGTAATCTTTCATGTTCTTTTAAATGATGTTTATGTTTAAATTTTTTTGAACATATTGAACATTGATAAGGTCGTTTATCATCATTTGAATTACGTCTATTTCTATGAGATGAATTCATAGTACTATTACTAAATATATCATTTAATCCATGTTGTTTTGTATTATTTAAAAAATTGCCTATAGTTCGATTTGTTGAAGTTCGATTTTTTGAATGTAAAAATGATGATGATGATAATGATGCTGGAGACATTGAACTTTCATCTTGTTCATCATATATTTCACTATTATTATCCGAAAAAATACCTAGAAATAATAATCAATTATGATTGTTGTTGTTATTGTTGTTGTTGGTTTTTTTTGTTTTTATTTTGATGTTTAATAATAAATTTTCTTTGTTTTAGTTCTAGCAAAAAATACATAGAAAATTTCTTGATACATTCAATATGGTTTTGTGTCAGTAATTGGTAACGAGCAATGTAAAAGAAACAAAAAAAAAAAAAAAGAATCAAATTCTAACAGACAAAAAAAAAACGAACACAAAGATCATTCGAATGAGTTTTAAACGCTTGGCTGACAAGGCTTCTCTTGTTTTTGTTTTAAAGAACAACACATTCAAAAGAAGGAAAAAAAAATAATAATAATACAATGGGAGAAAATGCACACACACACAAAACACAAAGTTTCTTAATAATTATTATTATTTATATTGTCATTCTCTGTAAATGTAGAAATATTATTTGAATCATCATCATTTTCACCGGTGTTTCCCATAAGCATTTTTTCATTAGGAAGAGATGTTGTTGATGTTTCTACTGTACTGCCTGAAATTGGAAAAAGAAAAAAAAAACAACAACAACAACAATCCATCAATTTATTGGGTTTTGTGGGCAAATACTAGTGTATATAAAAACAATCAGAGATGATGGATTATACACAGAAGAGAAATAACGACAAGATACAACATATATGTGCTCTCTCTCTCCCTCTCTTTGGTCAAATAATATCAATATGAAAACAGAGAAAACTAACACGACAACTACACAAAGACGAACATCATACAAAAATCAAAGTAAAAAAAAAACAAAATTTCCTTCTAACTAAATAGTACATCTTGTGAAAGCGAAAAGCATTAAAACTAATTCTAATTGTTTTGTTATGTTTTAAAATATATATATTTACTAAAAAAAGTAATAAACATTCTAAAGCATATAATAATACAATTTTTTTTTGTTGTTTTCTGGCCAGCAAAAGAACGCATTATATACAGTTATATAAGTTTTTTTTTTTTTTGCTTAATCTATCACATGCAACATCTACTAAACTACAACAAATAGGAAAATGAAGAAAGAGCATAAATAAAGCAAGCGAATGATATTTAAATTTACCTTCGTTTCTTAATAATATTTGAGCAGGTGAAGCTAAGAAATACATAAGAATTTTATTAAATCTATAAAAAAAATGAATTACCATCACTTTGTTGTGAATCCATTGATTCTTC